>JAOANK020752597.1:0-10975 GCA_026257165.2 Telfairia occidentalis | reverse complement strand
AGTGAGGGGACATCCACCGCACACAGTGTAACCCATCAGAACAATTGGAATACTCCACCAAGAAATATCGCAAGCCACCGCAGCGCCCACCACTCCCATCTTCAACCAAACCACTAACCCCCAACTGGCTGCCACGTGAACCGCCATCCAAAACTTCACTTGGCTCTGCAAGAACCTCAAGAATGAGAAATAAAATGCATAGCTGAAGTGAACCGGAATCAGCCACTTGGACAAAACTCTAGCTAGGTCTGCCAGCTCATCCCCTTCCCCGATGAGCTTCAAAATTGGAGACGCCCAAATAAAAATGGGCAACAACAAAACGCCGCATACGAAGAGAACGATACAGGAGCGCGGCAGATAAACCCTCAACATGTAGTTTTTGAAAAAAGAAAAAACAGAAACAAGAAATAGTTTTATCAAACACATTTTTGTTTCTGTTTCTTTTTTTTAAGAAACCAGAAACATAAATAGTTATCAAACATGTTTCTGTTTTTAGTTCTTAAAAAACAAGAAACCAGAAACAAGAAACAAGAAATCAGAAACCAGAAACCAGAAATAGGAACGTTACCAAACGGTCCCAAAAAGTCTCTGAAATCAAACTATCACTTATAGAATGTTGATGTAGCAATTTGAAAGACTAACGTTTAGTTTGGGATTGCTGTAGCTTTTAAAATAATTGGTGGCAACTGTACACTTAAAAAATTCAACTTTAATATGAAGTAAATTAATATTCAGTAAATTTTATTTTTAAGTCTAAAAAGTATGTTATAATGTTTGGTAAAATAATAATAAATTACTATAATGACTAAAGAAGACATTATTTCGATTAGTTTTTATTCATATTTAATATCTAAATTTATTATAATATAATTATTTAAAAATTCATATGATTTAAGTTGAAAATTTTGTTTACTCTAAATTATTTGATAAAAGATTTAAAACAATAATTGTTATAAAAATTAAATTCATCAAAATCTTGTTCCAAAAATTTAAATAGAAAATGATATTAAATAGAAAGATATAAGATGAAAACAAACATGAAAAAAAGAAGAAGAAAATATACAAATTGATAGAAAAGCTAATTTCAAAAGTAGCTATCAATCTGATTCTGCAGGTAAGAGTAAACTCAAAAGTGATTTTATATAAATTATGAAATAATCAATTTTACCAAACACTAAAAATGGTTAAAATTCTCTTAAAATTGCTTTTGACCCAACAAAAGCAATCTCAAACGGACCCTGAGTGACATGATGATATGTTAATTTTAAATGATGTGGCCAAATAAAAATTTTATTAAACAATAAAATTTTAACAAAAAAAAAAACATATCAAGAAAATTAAATTTTAAAATTGAGTGTGGTTTTAATTTTTTGCAAAGACTTAAACCCAACAAACTCCTCCGATGTGAAACTCCTCTCGTTCGCATAATCTCAATTAAAAAAATTTGAGTGTGGTTTTAGATCATGACGGTCGGTGAGAAGCAATCAACCAAGCACTCCTCATCTCCTTCTGACAATGGTGTGATATACCTTCAACGGTGCAACTCCTCAGCAAACGACAGCTTGCAACACCCAAACCCAAACCTGCAAACCATATTGATGGATGTCCAACTGCCTAGACCCAGATATTCGAAGACATGTTTTTTTTAATTTTTTTTTTATTATTTAATAAAAATTATATTTGCCCACATCATTTAAAATTAACACATCTGACATGTCACTTAGTCTTCCCAAGAGATACATCAACATTCCATAAATTATAGTTTGACTCTAAAGACCTTTTAGAATCATTCTAAAAGTTAGAAACTAAACTGTCAGTTTTTGAAACTTAGGAACCAAATAGAAATACATCATCAAACTTCGGGACCAAAAGTATAATTTACCCATAAATATACTACTGCATCTTATAATTTCATGTTATAAACGTTTTTTTTTTTGTAAAAACAAAACATATATAACATAATATATTATAAATTATAGGGGCAGTTGCATGAATAACAATTTTTTGAAAACATAGGCATATTATAGAAACCGGTCTAACTCTCCTATTTCAATCCCAAGTCCCTCTAAAGTATTGGATTGATGCTTTTCTCACTGTCGTTTACCTCATAAATAGGATGCCAAGCAAACCTCAAGATATGCAAACTCCCTACTCTAAACTCTGCAATAAAAATGCAAACTATAGTGGATTAAGAACCTTTGGATGTCAATGTTTCCCCTATCTAAGGAACTACAAGGATAAAGTCTCAAAAATGACATACCCTTGTATGTTCATTGAATATACCCATATTCATAAAGGATATAGATGTCTTGACCACTCAAATAATAGAGTCTACATTTATAGGCATGTGATATTTGATGAGGATGTTTTCCCTTTTGATAAAGAAAGTTCAAATGCTACTAATGCTGTCAAAGATCTTGTAGTGTCTGAGTTTACAGGATATGAAGATTGGCACAACACAAAAGAAGTGGAGAAAACTAATGAACCACCACTAGATTGCATTGACAGAGATCAAAATAGTAGAAAAATTGGTGATAGGAATCAAGACAGCAACAAAATCTATCATAAACTGAAATTTGATGACTATTACATACCTATAGGAATTCAAGAAGAACAACCAACTAACTCACAAAGAGCAACAACACAACAAAATGAGTCCATTGAACCTCAAATGACAGACACTATTGAAGAAAGAAATTCTACTACAACACACCAAATTGAGGAAGATGCTCAACATCTTGAATTCAAACTACTAGTGAATACGAGGAAGAACGCCACATCTACAATCACTCAACTCTGAAGGAACATCAACCATGTTCTAAAAGTTTGAGTGAACTTCATTTGGGTGATGAAAATACAGAAAATCAATAGCTTGAACAATTGAGACAACAAACAACATCAGCTATCTCATCACCAATCTCACTGAGCCACCAATAGGTAAGTGCTCTTCCCGACATAAGTGAGCAATTGTGCATTGACTTGATCTCATTGACTGTAGGTATAAACTCAAACACCAACAATCAACAAGTGGAAAACATAAACAACAAAGAAAACACACAAAACTAGACTCTAGACAACACTGACAACAACAATTCTCGTCATATGATCACTAGAAGAATGTTAGAACTAATCCTTATCTCCATCAACAAATAACTCATCACAAACAAGCTCTCCTTGCTAACCTAGAAGCTTCAAGATTGCCTTAAAACTCCCACATAAGAAAATTGCTATGGAAGAAGAGATGAAAGCATTGAACGAAAATCATACATGGGATCTTGTTGAACCACCTCCCTTCACAAACATTGTAAGATCAAAGTGGATATTCAAGACAAAGTTGAAAGAAGATGGAACCATCGAAAGATACAAGGCTCACTTGGTTGCCCAAGGATACTCACAAGTGGAGGGAGTGGACTATGATGAAACCTTCAGCCTGGTGGTGGAGTCAACAACCATCAGAGTCATACTTGCCTTGGCAGTTAGTTTTACATGGAATCTGAGACATCTTGATGTGAAAAAATGCTTTTCTCCATGGCTATTTGAAGGAGAATGTATACATGTCTCAACCCTTGGATTCCAACATCCAACGAACCAAGCTAAATTGCTCCTTATACGATTTGAAACAAGCTCTAAGAGCATGGTTTAAAAGGCTCTCTCAATTCTTACTTCACATTGGATTCACATCTCTCTATTTGGATCCCTTTCTATTCATACTTAGAAATGGTGAAATGCTCATAATAATGCTAGTTTATGTTGATGATATAATTATAACAGGATTCAAACTTAACTACATGGAAGAACTCATTGGTAAACTTAGCACAAAATTTGCCTTGAAAGACCTTGGAACACTGCATTTCTTCTTGGGCATTGAAGTGCTACACACACCAACTAGAGTTATATTATCACAAGAAAAGTTTGCCAAGGAAATTCTAAATAAAACAAAAATGATAGAGGCCTCTCATCTCAGTACCCCTATGGCAGCAACAACAATTGAAACAACAATTGACAATGACAACATTGATATACCAGACTACAAAAGCATTGTGGGATCCTTATAGTACCTCACACTCACAAGACTAGATATTACGTATGCTATATGTGTCAACTATTCTAAAATCCAAAGCTCAAGGACCTCAAAGCAATAAAAAGAATACTCAAATATCTTAAAGGAACACTTAGGTATGGTATGATCTTTCACAAAAATAGTACCTCTAAATGTTTATGCCTTTTGTGATGCAGACTGGGCTAGATGCAAAGACACTAGAAGAAGCACATCAGGATCATGCATCTTTTTGAAGAGCAAATTGTGTGTCCTGGAGTTTTATAAAACAAACAACAATAGCAACGTCAAGCTTAGAAGAAAAATATCGTGCAATGGCGTCAACCACTGTTGATCTCACGTGGATCATGTTACTTATACTAGGGTAAGAAACATCGATGTCCAAGGTGCACTATTTTTTTTATGTTTTAGCCTAATGGAGGACGTATTTTCCCCACAAATTGGACATGTGATAACTCTTCAAAAGAGGGTTATTATACCTCTAATATTGGGTATTTGACTACGATCATGCCATAAAAAGTATTCACATTAGGTTGATCCAGTGTTCTATATGCTTATTTAATGCAACTATTGACTTGCAGGTGATATCTATGCATACTCAAAGTAGGAGAAAGCAGTAGAGTAAGACAACAATGCGGGCTAAAGTCAATTTGTAAAACAACATGGTAGCATCTTGCGTGGAAATTGTTGTAGCATTGCAGCAAGCAAACCCTCCCAGAAATTAGAGTTGTACAAACACTGTCTGCATAATACGTGTACCATTCTGAGAGGGGTGCGCATTACGATACCCTCACATGTTCCAGAATATTGGAGGGCATAATGGACATTACTCAGGCGCGCTATTTTAGGTTAAAAATCAGCACAGAAAGAGAGGACAATGGGGAGGAAAAGGGGATAACCAAAAAAAAAAAAGAAATCGAGAGGCAAAGGAAGGTAGAGGAAGAAGAGTCTTTCACCCTGATTTTTGTTGCCAACTGCGCCTCAGCACAACCCTTTGTTTATATAGTTTTTACGTACTTTGTTTCTTCTACTTTTTTAGATGATGTTTTACTCCAATGCTCTGTTTTATTGAGTTCATTTCCTGTGCTTCCTTAGCGTAGAGATAGAACTGATTGCTTATTTGTTTCTTTTCGTTAAGATGAGTTGTAGCTAACCCCCTTCGTGGGTAGTTGGTGATGAATGTATTGTGCTAAGCTTTGTTGTAGCTGAATCTATGAAATGAAGTATGCTTTATTCTTGTTTCTTTCTTTTTGAACTTCTATAATCGTGAACGTCCCAATTGGCCATTGGTAGCTCTAAACAGCTAGTACTCCTGCTGACAGGTAAAGTATTAGTCGAACCCAGAAGATAGGATATAGAAGATGTGATTGAACCTCACATCGTAGATACATTAGACATAATGAGGAAGCTATAAAATAATAGGTGGTCAGAGAGATCTGGAAGCTTGAAGTTAGACATAACTAGGCTTCGTATACTAGTATATTATGCTCGACGGAGTGAATATGCAGAATAACCTATCTACAGAATAAGACATTTCATCTCTAGATGATGCTGCAGCATCGTGACGCATAATTGCATTAATCAACACCAACTACCCTGTTTTAATATCACCAGTCTGTTAAATAGAATTTTTGATGTATTCCCTTTTTGCAAAACCATTCAAAGTGATCTCTACCCCTCCCACCTTTCTACTTCTGCTCAATATATACTTGTTAATTGATAAGAGAATAACAGAGAGATTTTTGGGAAAACAATCCCTGTGGAGAAGATATCTTGGAATACTTCCTCTTTACTACTTGTTCGATTCCTTATACTTGAGCATTATTTATCTTCATTTTTAGTATTATTTTACATTGCTGAAGCATACATATTGCATTTCTGTGAAGACAACAATATGCCTTATAACCTTTTACACTACAACCACATAAGTTGCCATAAGCTGAAAATTATTTATAGTCCACGACAAGATAGCTTTAAGACAAATGTTTGATATCGATATGCATCATAACATGTAACCCCATCGATCCAAAGTTTTTTCAAGTCATCAATTAATGAACCCAAGTATACATCTATGTCGTTTCCAAGTTGTTTAGGACTAGATATCAATGTAGTTGACATCATAAACTTTCGTTTCATGAACATCCATGGTGGAAGGTTGTAAATCACCAATATAACTGGCCAACAACTATATCTACTACTCTGATCACCATATGGGTTAATTTCATTAGTTGAGATAGCTAAACGAAGATTTCTTGGCTCAGAACCAATATTTTGCCGAAGGTTATCGACTAATTTCCAAGATGGTGAAGCCACACGATGTCGTAAGATTTCATCATTTTCTCTTCTTCTATGCCAAGTTAATAATTTAGATATCTCTAAAGTTCAAAAAATTCTTAGGAATCGAGGAATTGGAGAAAAATATCAGATAACATTTGTAGGAACACCTTTTTTCACTTCATTTGAGTTCTTACGAAGCTTCCATCTTGATGTTTTGCAAACTAGACATGTATTTTCATTATAAAGCTTTTTTCTAAACAAGTAACAATCGTTGACACAAGCATGAATCTATTCAAAATTCATTCCATGGGTACACATGATCTTTTTTGCTTCATACATGGAAGTTGAGAATTCATTTGGATGTGGTAAGATATTGTGTATTAGTGCTAACAGCTCAGTGAAGCTTTTATCACGTCATCCGTATGTGGCTTTCAAGCTATATAATTTTAGTAATGCAGAGATTTTGGTGAAATTCTTACTATTTGAGTATAATTGTTTCTGTTCATCACTCAATAGTTGGTCAAAGTTTTAAGACTTGTTTGTAAAGTAGTCTTGTGCAGCTTCAAACATCTCAATTATATTCTTTATATCATTATCATCATACTTTTCTTCTCTCTTAGTTGGAAGCACTTTCATCATTATTCTTAATAGGTACTTGTTCACCATACCAAATCCATGTCTTATAACTCTTATAAATTCCATGAACAAATAAATGGTCTCTAACCTTGTTCAAATCTAGTAAAATTGCATTTGCACAATTCAAGCAAGGAGACCATTTAGACTTTGACCCTTTTGAATGTCGTATTCCATTTTCAATAAAATTCTCAACACCCAAATTATATTCCATTGACATTCTATCTTTATTCATTGCTGACTTATCCATATTGGGGGCAACTTAATTAAGAATCTTGTCTACAAAACAAAAAACAACAAGACAAAAATTTTAACAAATTCCATGCATGTTTAACAAATCTACTTATAAGAAAAATCTATATAAATGTTATAAGATAAATTAATTTTTCAAACATTATGATTAACTAAATCAAAGATTAACTAAACATTTAAAATATTAGGGATGTGGTGGTTTTGAAGATTTATAAATTAAATTTATAATCTTTCTCATTTAAAAATAACAAATTAAATTTACCTCGATCAAAAAAATGATATAGATTTTTTTTAACATACACAAATAAAGAGAGAGACACTTCAATAAACATTGAATTTATAATCTTTCTCATTTTCTAAATGAATAGTTACAATAGAAATTTCAAACTAAGTTTACGCAAAAAAATGATATAGATTTTTTTAACATACACAAATAAAGAGAGAGATACTCCAATAATTTTAATCTTTCTTGTTTTCTAAATGGATACTTACAATAAAAATTTCAAACTAAATTTACCCCAAAAAATTATATAGATTTTTTTAATATACACCCTAAATATACCATAAATCAAACTCCAATAATGATTGAAATCATTCAAAATTAAAGCATAAATCAACTAATAATAAACCCTAAATAGATACAATAAATAGTGCAAACACACAAAAAAAAAAAACAAAACACATAAATCAATAGACAACACATGCATTAATACTGAATGCATGAATATTGAAATCATTAAAAAATAAAGAGAGGGAAAAAGTAGAGGACCTTTGGAATTTTCGTTGGGTCTTTGTAAGCTTAAAAAGTCTTGTGCAAACGACAAAATAAAAAACCGACAAGCTCTGCAAGTGTGGTCTTTGTGGGGACAATGCTTGGCTACGAGTTGATAAGAGGAAGTGGGTGTTGGTGCTCGATTTTGCTTAAGTTGAAGAGAGAAAGGGTTAAAGTAGGTTTTGGGGCTGATTTTCGATTTTGTGAAGAAAAGATGAAGGAATGATGTAAAGAACCCCAAAACGACGTCGTTTTTGGGGTTCTTTAGGGCTGCAAATGAGTTATGCAAAACGATGTCGTTTTGCATTACCAAAACGATGTCATTTCACCTTTTTTTATTTGTAATTAAAATAGTCAAAACGGCGTCGTTTTGATATAAATAAAACGACGTCGTTTTGATATAAATAAAACGACGTCGTTCAACTAATCCAAACGACGCGTTTTGAACTAATCAAAACAACGTCGTTTTATGTTTAGGCACCTGCCCATTTTTTTTTTAAATTTTCCATTTGTGCGCTTTTTAAAAGCTTTTTAATGATGGTTTAGTTGTGCTAAATAATATTAAACTAAAATGGCGTGCGCCCCTTTTTTTTGCTTCTTTTTTGTGACGGTTTCAAATCGTTATCAATGCCCAGTCTTTGGTGATGGTTTTAAATTGCCATCATTCCAAACTTAAAAAATAGGAGAAAAATTTTCCCAAAAAATAGGTGCGTTTTTAACAAACTGTCATTGTTGTGTCAATCTGTCATCGTTTATAAATTATCAACTGACATCTAAGGTCTAAATTGTTGTAGTGAGCGGTTTAGAGGTAAGAGAGGTAAAGGTTGGAAAACTCCTGAATACTTTCATAAAATTTCTCTAATTTCTTTTGGCATTTCATCCCACAAATCCCCTTCCTCCCTCCTAGTTTGCCCAACTGGCCTTAGCTCATTTAATCCATCAAGAATCCTTGTTTCTCTAGTCTTAAATATTTGATTAGGGATTTAACTGTTTGAATGGCTTGTTGAAGTCTTTCAAATTAAATACTGATTCTCTTAATCTAGTTTGTAGAAATAGTGGAATCGGGTGGAATCCCAAGGGAGCTAACCGATTAATTTTTCAATGCTAATCAAGTAAAAATGGGGGGAGGGGGGGGGGGGGGGTTGTGAGTTTTTGAATTAAATTAAATTAAATGAGACAATAAAAGCCAAAAGAATAATTTGAAATCATGAGAGTAGATCTTACGAAATATTCAATTTAAAGGTGAATTGTCCATCTAATTGTAACTTGATCATAGGCTTAAATGTTAATTTTCAATTCAAGAACTTAGTCTACAAGACATGATAGCGTGAAAAATATAAATTTTCTTAAATGCATTTACTCAAACCTAGCATCTAAATCAATAGTTATCAATAAATTAATTGGGCACGATAGCGTTCCATATCAATTGAAAGATAGCATTAAACACATTGAAATGACTAAACCAAAACTAATCTATTTAGATAGCTACAATTTAATCAATTTTGTTTCATTATTTCCCTAGAGTCTATTATGCAAGCTATATAAAAAGGAATAGCTACATTTACACACACATAAGTTGACTCTTTGCTAATATTTATTCCAATCAATTGTAATAACTAGGATTACAAATTCATGGATAGCGATAGAAAAATTGAAATTAATTTAAGGCATCAATTTAATTAATAACAATCTTTCATAAAATGTAAGAACAAGTAAAGCATTCTCAAAGTAGAAGATTTTTTTTTAAGAAAAAAAGAATCAAAGCCTCACAAAGGTTACAACTGAAATTATTGGAATTAGCTCGCCCTTGAATTAGAAACGAGAAATTAGCTACTCACGGTGACTAAGATCGAACTTTGATTGAAAGGAGATGCTTTGCAAAGAAACTCAAATGTTTACTCTCTCTTTTTTTGGTGTGTCTTCGTTACATGTCAATGCCTCTTTTTATAGGTCAATACTGAACGAAAAATAGCTCTAACGACCAAAATGATTTTTCAAATAAAAAAGGAAAAGGAATTTTGACCAAGGGTGGTTCACAAAAAGGGGTAAGTTCCAATAAATTTTGCTCCCAAAAAAATCATTTCTAAAATATCTATTTTTCTTTCCGTAAAAAATATACACCTCCAAATTGTAGGGCGTGGTTGCTTTTTATGGAACAAAGTTTTCTGCCAAACTTCCTTCCAAGAGTGCTAAAAACGAGCTTTTAAGAATAATTCTGCCAAATCAGTTGTACCTCACCACCTGAATCAAATTAATCATAATTCTCATAAGTTAGCACGAAACTTATTAAAAATATAAAGGAACTCAACACAATAAATGAGTAAATTTCCAACCTATCAGTATTACTTGAGATTTGATCGCCGACACAGGGGCGATTACCATTGTGTACAGGTTAGTTTTAATATAGTGGAACTGAGTAAGGAGTGTCGTCCTTGGGATTTGGTTTCTAGTTTGATTAATTACCACGGATAGTCACACCTCATTTTATCTAGGGAATCCATTATTGAAAGGAAAGCTAAATTACACTACTCCTACTCTTAGATAGATGGAGGAAACATAAGGAGAACGTGCCTTCACCCTAATTGATATGCTTTATGACACCACACTCTACTAACAACAGACTTTCCTATCACCATGCAACCATAAGCTGAGATTAACTAACGTTTGGCTCCCCCTCTCGAGGCTACCTAGTCTCTCACTAAGCATAGACTCAAACTTGCGGCCTATTATCCACACACTAGCAAGGCATTACAAACTACCCATCGATTATCACCCCTTAGAAGACAAATTGTTATCTCATCCTTTCTCGACCTCAGGGCAGCCCCGCTTGTCATCACGGTTCACAACAGACCCACTAGGGATAATAACACAAGTTTCTATAAAATAAACCTCCGCTCATCACATTGGTGTTGGGTTTTTATGTCCTAAAACTCAATGACATGTAAACATATTCTATCATCAATAAAGTAGTTATTGAAGTTATT
>JAOANK020752497.1:0-10976 GCA_026257165.2 Telfairia occidentalis | reverse complement strand
CATTAAGACATAATTCAATAAACTAAGATCCAAGGTTATTTTATGTAATTTAAACATGTATGTGGTAGACATACATGGCATCCACCCACCAAAGATAAGAGCAACCCCACTTCCACAACTTTTCTACCTGAAAGAGATCTGCGAAAACCCAAAGAAATGGGATTGGTAGAAGAAGGAACCTCCTCTCCTCACAAAAATGAAGCTACTGAATGCAACTTCTCATCTGAAAGATGGTTCAGGCTGGGGTATGTTCGAGAAAGGGGTTTCTCTCCCATCCACCAATCCTCCCGAAGTTTGTTTGCTCCCTAATATGAACAGAACATTTCCAAGCAGGAAAGAATGAATTATGATACGAAAAAATGGCATACTTGAAAATTTTTCTACATTTGCTTGAAGCTAACCATTGAGAAGGGTGAGGACCATATCTACTCACAATGATCCTATTCCATAAAGGACCCTGCTCCATTGAAAAATGGCATAACCACTTAGCCAAGAGGGCTTCTAATAGGAATGCTATTTAGGGTGGTTAGAAATATTATTAGTATATTAAGAATACACTAGTAAGTGGATAGAGAAGTTGTTAGTGGAGTTTGGTTATAAATAGAGAGAGTATGAGGGGTTGAAGGTATGCATAGATTTAGATGGTTTAGGGCTTGAGTGAGTATCAGTGGTATTAAAGCAGTTTGATTCTACCATGGATATAAAAATGACATTACGTAAAGAGCTGGAACGAATGTGGAGGTGAATTGATGCAAGGTTCCAATCCCTAGAGGATAAGATGGACGCAAGGCTTCCATTCTTGCAAACATTAGGATAGAGTGATGAAACAAAGAACCATTCAAAAACAAACACAATGCTCTCTTTCTAAGAAATCAAGGAAGAAGAAGAAATTACAAAAATAAGAAAGGAGGTTATGAAATCGATGAAATCAAAGAAACCGACCATACAAGCCCGAAACCTAGCCTTTACGCAACTTGGGAAATTTAAACTCCACAGAGATAGAAAAGGCTCCATTTAGAACTTCAACAGACTTAATAACACCCCTATCTCACATTAAAAGAATATCTTTAGAAGCTCCAAATGACTCCAAATCAACACACTCAATAGAACGTTCCCCCACAAACTTCTAATAAGATTACGACTGTAATTCTCTTATTCGTTTCCTAAAGGATAACAATATCTGCCTTCTCGATAGTCAACACCTCCCTAACAAGCCTTTTTTTCTCTCACCCACCCAACCCTCTAACATTCCAAGAAAGAATCTTCATCAAAAACCTTGGAAAAACCACAGCAGCCCCTCGTAGTCTTCCTTCATAATTAATAGAGCTAGGCTCTTTAACCTCTCTTACACCTTTCTTGGAGCTTACTCCCTCCCTCTCCTTTTTTTCATAATTTGTAATTGGATCAATAGTAGAAGGTTTGATAACCACCCAAACCATTCTCTTTGAAGCCAGTATTGGAAAGAGATGGACTCTCCCATAGGGAAATTTTTCGACCCCAATAATAAAAACCTCTGGTATTGCATTAAAGCCCTCTCAACATAGCCAGGCTTTGTGGAACTCGGCCAAGGATAGCACGTTCCTCTTTCCATCCCCGAACCATTTACAACTTGACCACATGCACAAAAAAACCTCAACCCCCAGCATTCCATTTTTTGGAGCAAGTGACAATGATGACTTCCCCAACCGCACAGCCCCTCCCTCGGGAGACAAATCAGGAATCAAACACGAGGGCAAAGTAATAGGGTCAGAGGCAAGATACCCCTTCTTATCACCCTCGACCCTACCCACAAAAGCCTTGAAATGCCCTTCAATTGAGAAGAAACAATCGACCCCACCCAAAAAAGCCTTGAAATGCCCCTCAATGGAAAGAGAAGAAACAAAAGAAGTTTGATTTACCTAGACAAGGGCTCCTAGGAAAAGATTGCCATAGATGACACCGGAGACAACCATCTAGTGTTAAACACTAACCAACGAGTCCATTTCCTTGCAGCCAGACTCCTCCGTAGCCTTCACCAACTCCATCTCTAAAGGCCTAAACCCACTTAACTTCAAAGATGAATCCTCATTCGAAGAGCTTGTTTAAATCACCCACCTTTACTACTATTACTACCGGCAAAGACAAAAAAGAATCCTCATATAATAAACTTGCAACTGAAGACAGGAGTTGAAAATTCCATACCCAAACCCGAATGAGTAGAGCCCGTTCCACCACTCGACCCACCCCACTAAACCAACCGACCCATGCCTGTCCACTGAAGAAAGAGAGGTTTTCTTTAACTGTGGAACATTCAAATGGCTCAAGCCCACATCTTTCCCTACCTACTTATCACCTTCTAACAAGGATCCTCTGAGGCTGCTCAGGTGACTTAAGCCGAAAAATAATGGGGGCTTATTTTTTAAAAATAGCCCATCCATCTTTGGCCCAAAAGTTTTTTTGCCCATCTAACCCTAAGTCAACATACTTTCCCACTGAGAAAGCTAAAATTTTGATAAACTTGATTTTTAATAGGCTTTTTCAACCTGAACCACATTGGACTACAGATAGTCTTCCATGTCGTCGTTTTCCCTTGTCTCCTTTTGAACTTTTGAAATCAATAGATCCATACCCTCCCCTTTTGACTCTTCTCTCCCAACCTATCTTTTTTGGTACTAATGTCATGCTCACAAAGGAAATTCGCCTGAGGAAGTGACGATGCCTTTGACCACCTCTACATGGCTTGATCAACAACAAATCTCACAGGAAATATATTCACCTCATGCCTCAAGTAGCAGTTCACCTGAATAAAGCCATCTTCATTTATATGGGCTTTAAAACAGACGTCCTCCGACCAAGATAACTCACCTTCATACTCATCTTCATCTGTCTAGCCTCCATAAGTTTAGCTAGAGATTGAAAATAACGTCTTATTTTGAGGAAGAGAGGGATATCTAAGATTCTAACCTAATAGCTGGAGAAGGCCAAACGACGCCCCTCAGCCACCTTCTTGAAATCCCAATTATGAACCACAAAGTCTTGCTGAAATGTCTCACCTCCCAACTTTGCAGTGGCAAGAGCCTATTTCTTCCCTCCGCAAAGACACATTACCATATTATCACAAAAAAAGTTTAACAACAACCTTCTCCTTCAATCTCAGCTCTATCACATCTTCAACAGAATGCCACACCATAAATTGCCAGCGTTTCTCTACAATCACTGTCTTCGGCCAGTTGAACACAAAGTCAATCTCAAAATCCTCGAGAAAGGCTCTCTCTATCTTATCCACCTCAACCACTTTTAACCTTAGAAATAGAGTTCCTCTCCTTCAATAAGGCATCCTCAGCTAAAGTTTCCCCTCTATAGGGTGTTCCTCTTTCAACCTTCCAACCTTTGACCCAAACTTCAAGGAGTAAATCAAGCAAACAATCCTTAAAGAAAGCCCAACCCTTTAAGGACCACCCCTCTAGAATGAAAATCGTCGTTCTCTTCCCCTTAAATGGCTCCACAGACACCATGCTAAAGACGCCTTTGTCATTGCACGAGAATTGGAATAAGATCACTTCTGACTAGTCTTTTCCTCCTCCAAGAACCTATGGGACTTCTGACCTTCACCAAATCCTCCAAGCAATCTCTCAGCCACGCCACCACACCCAGGTCAATAATGAGCCTCTCAACCTTTGACCTTCTTCTCCCTTCAATCGCAACCTTCCTCTCACGCTCACTCCTACGAAAATAAAAAAACTTCTAGTCGATGTTAGAAAATCTCATCTTAACTCATCTTGCCTTAGCTATGAGTCAGTTCTTGTCATTATGATGAGATAGGTCTCTGTGTAAAATCTTTAATTTTGATGCTTAAAAGGTGAAATTATAGAAGAAAGAACATATAAATAATTGTTTTAGAAGAGCTAAAAGGAAGATTGTTCCTTTTACTATGCTTGTCATTATGAGCTTTTGGGGAGTTTGCATTATAGTTCTATTATTGGTTTGTAGTTTCATTGAAGAAATTAGAAGCATTAAAGTATTTATGCTTGTTATACTTTTAGTTTCGACTAAGTCAAGTTTGGCTTTAATTTTAACCAAAAAAATTTTGAATAGAGTGATTGAATTTTTTCAAATTTGGCCTTTTAAGTGTTTCAAAACATTTTTTTTATACTCTTTCATTATTGAGTTTATTCTCACTATTTTTTTTATATCTATGAGCGTTCGGATCAGCTAGTGTGCACCTCGACTATTCTCAAGGGACAATTGTCTGACCCTATTATATTTGTTTACTAAGGAAACTCGTAGGATATTAAATTATAGGTATCAGGTGGCCACTATGGCTTAAACCCATTATCTTGAAGTCCATTACTATTTACAAGACCCTTATTAAAACAATGATAAGGGCAAAGCATCCAAAGGCAAGAACTACCACTTAATTAAAGGGAAGAAGTATTATTAGGAAAAGATGCATTATTTAGGTAAGAAGCTGATAGAAACCTCTATTATTATTGATAATTCATAGAGTTAACAGGGGATAGAGGAGAATTTGAGAGCTCCCTACCTATCCACTCTTCACTCTACTCTCACTGCACACTATATCCCCCCCCCCCAATGTTAAGCTTCGCAGACTTTGAACATGCTCTCTCCCCATCTCTCTTTCCGATCCACATGCCCCAACTCCCCTTTTCACCCATTTACCCATCAAAAATCATGTTTAAACCTTTTACCTTCGACATAGACGTCGAAGTCCCAACAACCTTGCGAAGACACCATTGATAGAAAATATCTCACCATAGATAGCCCTTATCGGGGATCAAGGGTGAAAATATCTAAGCATACAAAAGATAAAGAATTCTTCATATCGATTCATTGATCTACCCTAACGTGAATTACCCACACCTTTCAACATCTTCTTCAAGCTCCACTAAATTAGAAGTTCTTCAAAGAAACGTGGCTGGATGAACAAGTTCTTTGGATTGAGAAGCCTTTGAACAGGAAAGGTGTTCAATAGTAATGGAGGATTAAACAAACTTCTCAAACTTGGTGGTGAAGACAGAAATAGATAGAGGGCATTTCATAGCCTCATATTAAACTACCAACCTTTGTCCATTAAATCCCCTTTAAATGGCAGTTTCAAATTTAAGACCATCTTCATTGCCCCACGAACCTCCTATGTAAGTTTAATGGAACTTGGAAGGGGGGGAAGGAAATGTTTGAGCTTCCACAAAGAGTCAAAGAACCCTAATGTATGGAAATTGTGTACCCTACAAAGGTTTGTATATCCAAGAGGTCAAACATTCTTTCTTTTGTATGTATTACACATTTACTTCATTTGATCTTGTGTTTATACGCTTTTTTATGATGTAGGAGGAAGGATTGATCAACAAGTGGATCCAAAAAAGAAAAGAACGTCTTGCCCTTGAAAGAGCTAACAAGCCAAGTAAAGGTAAAAATGATGTATCCACTTTTTGGAACAAGAAACAACTTTTCATTGATAAAATGAAAAGGAAACAACAAAGTACAAGGAAACAAACTCACAAAAGAGTGAAAACGATAAAAAGAATTGCTAAGGGGAAATAAAAGCATTTCAACTATTACAAATCACACGAGGAGAATAAGAAACAAATGATTTACATAAGGAACACTAAAACGAAGCCTTGAATTTAACTAAATTGAGGTAATCAGCTGTAGATTTGTGATTTCCTTCAAAGATACGTTGATTTCTCTCGGGCCAATTTCTAATAATAAAGCTTTAACAAAATTCCTCCAAAAAAGAAGATTTTGAGCCTTGTAAGATGGACCACCAATCAGATGCTCAACATTACTTCTTGAATCTTTGGAGAAGACCCAAACAAGATTAAATATCTAGAATAAATAGAACCAGCAAGCCAAAGTATACTTTCATTTAAAAAACAAAGATGATATTGGGTGTTAAAATCAGCATAACACAAAACACACACCAAAGGTGACAAAGATATATAGGGCTGCTTCTTTTGAAGATAATCTGCAGTATTAAGATAACCAAACAACAAGATTCACAATAAAATATTCACTTTTCAAGGGCTATATGAATTCCACAAAGCTGAATACAATTCCTTGAGGAAGGACGACGAAGTAGCAGAAAGGTGTTTGGACAAATTGAGGAACTCGCAGAAGGTTCAAGCCTCCAAAACAATTTATCCTCTTCAGTATTTAGAACCACTGAATTAATCAAAGATAAAAGAGATAAGAACTCCATAGACTCAATTTTCTTTAGATTTCTTCGCGAAGAAAGCTTCCATGAAGAGAGATTGGAGTCCCAAAATTCAGCAACTGAAACATTGGAGAAAGAAATTACCTTGAAAAGATTTGGGAACATCACTTTTAAGGGAGAATCATTAACCCAAGAATCATGCCAAAAGGAAATTCTTTGACCATTACCAACATTAAATTTGCAAAGCGGCTGAACTTGTTTCCAATGCTTGGAAATATTGTTTCAAAGGCATGTCAAACATCCATGAGGCTTGACAATTGAGTTCCAATTAAAAGAATTAGTACCATATATACGAGCAATAACCTTCCTCCATAGAGCATTAGTCTCAAAGCAAATCTCCAACCCCATTTTGCAAGAAGAACTTTATTGCTCCATTTTAAGCAATGGATGCCTAAGCCACCAACTTCCATGTGTTTTGAAACTAAATCCTTGCAAGCAAGATGATTAATATTGGAAGAAGCAGAACCTTGCTAGAAGAAATTCTTCATATATTGTGCAAGCTCGAAACAAACACTTAAAGGCATATTAAACAAGGGCATATAATAAAAAGGCAAATTGGCAAGCACCGAACTACATACAATAAGCCTACCACCGCGGGAGAGATGAAATTTTTTCCATCTTTGCAATTTCTTCATAACTTTTTCCATAATAGGCAACCAAAAAGTCTTGGGTCTAGGATTACCTCCCAAAGACATGCCCAAATAAGAAATCGGAAGGGATTCCAATTTGCTATTGAAATGAGATGCCATCAATGAAACTTTGGAAGGAGGGATGTTGATGCCAAAGAATTGAAGATTTATTTCAATTTACCTTCAGCCCTAAAATCCATTCAAAAGCCTCAATCGTATTGATCAAAGAAATCAACATATCATCATTATCTTGGCAAAAAAGTAAAGTTTCATCAGAAAATTGTAAATATGAGATAGGGAAAGAGTTTTTGCCCACTAAAAAACTTAGCCTTTGAAGATACAAATTATCCAAAAAAAACTACTCAAAACATCTCTAACAAGGAGAAATAAAAATAGAGAAAGAGGATCTCCTTGTCGTAACCCCCTTGAAGAGGGAATTCTTCCTTTAATTTACCATTGATGAAAATAGAGAATTTTAGATCGTTAATACCACCACAAATCCATTTAACTCATTTGGCTCTAAAACCTTTGAAACAGAGAACCAATTCAAGAAAATTTCAATCAACCATATCAAAAGCCTTCTCAAGGTCAAGCTTCAGTAACCAACTTTTCTTCTTTTTGAGCCTATAATCTTCAACAATTTCATTGGCAATTAAGATAGAATCCATAATATTCGACCTTCAATGAAAGCACTCTGAATTGCCCACAACCTTATAGATAGAAGTAGTAAGATTGATAGAATGAAAGCCTTTAACACTTCTTGATTTGTCCTTTTCGTGAATAAGACAAATAAAGTTCTACAAATAAGAATTTGTCATTTCTTAAAAACTCCTCAAAGAAAGAAACGAAGGAAATCAAAACAAAGATGCTCCCAAAATTTTAACAAAACTAATGATGCAAATCTGTTAGGCCCCAGAGCCTTATTTTTTCCCAAGCATTTCAATGTTGATAAGATCGCTTCCTTCTCAAATTTTCTCTCCAACCATACTTTGTGAGCAGCTAAAATGGGGCTCCTAGGCAAACCTGGAGCCTTATTGATTTATCCACTTATCTTAGTCTTGCTAACTTGATTACTTTTGTTGTATGTTTAGGTATCCAAGAGGTTAAGTATTTTTTCTTTTATATTTATGACACATTTACTTTACTTGATCTTTTGTTTCCAATGTTTTTCTTCATGTAGGAGGAAAGATTGAGTAACAAGAGGATCTAAATGATGAAACCTACATTTTGCCCTTATGAGAGCTCACAACTCCACTAAAGGTCAAAGTGATTGATTCACTTATTTCAATTTTGCTAGCTCCACTTATCCACTTATCCACTTATATGTCTTTTGTATTTATGACACATGTATTTCACATAATCTTTGATTTCCAAGTTCTTTTGATGTAGAAGGAATGATTGAGTCATAAGAGGATCCAGAGGATAAAAATTACATTTTGTCCTTAAAGAGAACTCATGGCCGAACAAAAGGTAAAAGTGATTTATTCAATTATTTCAATCTTGCCAACTTGATTGTTTTTTGTTTTTTAGGTTATTTATTTGATACGAGGATGAACCTTTTATAAGGAGGAGATGCTATGATCCCATTATTGGTAAATGTGTAAAACCTAAAATTTGATGCTTAAAAGGTGAAATTATGGAATATATAACATACTAAAAAATGTCAAAATGTTTCTAGGTGTTGCATGTTATCATTACTACAACTAGCATATGAGCTAAATAGAACTTGGAAGGGGGAAGGAAATGTTGGAGCTTCAACAAAGAGTCAAAGAAGCCCAATGTATGGAAATTGTGTACCCCATAAAGGTTTGTTTATCCAAGAGGTCAAACATTCTTTCTTTTGTATTTATTACACATTTACTTCATTTGATCTTGTGTTTACACGTTTTTTATGATGTTGGAGGAAGGATTGATCAACAAGTTGATCCAATAAAAGAAAACAGCACCTTGCCCTTGAGAGAGCTCACGACCCAAGTATAGGTAAAATCGATTTATCCACTTATTTCAATCTTGCTAACTTGATTACTTTTGTTGTATGTTTAGGAATCCAAGAGGATAAGCATTCTTTCTTTTATATTTATGACACACTTACTTCACTTGATCTTTTTTTTCTAATTTTTTTCTTTATCTAGGAGGAAAGATTGAGTCACATGAGGATCCAGATGATGAAAACAACATCTTGCCTTTATGAGAGCTCACAACTCCACTAAAGGTCAAAGTGATTGATTCACTTATTTCAATTTTGCTAGCTCCACTTATCCACTTATGTGTCTTTTGTATTTATGACACATGTATTTCACTTAATCTTTTGTTTTCAAATTCTTTTGACATAGGAGGAATGATTGAGCCATAAGAGGATCTAGAGGATGAAAATTACATTTTTCCCTTAAAGAGAGCTCATGCCCGAACAAAAGGTAAAAATGATTATTCAATTATTTCAATATTTCCAACTTGATTGTTTTTTTTTTAAGGTTATTTATTTGATATGAGGATTAACATTTTATAAGGAGGAGATGCTATGATCTCATTATTGGTAAATGTGTAAAACCTAAAATTTGATTTTAAAAGGTGAAATAATGGAATATATAACATACTAAAAATGTCAAAATGTTTCTAGGTGTTGCATGTTGCCATTACTACAACTAGCATATGAGTTGAATGGAACTTGGACAGGGGAAGGAAATGTTGGAGCTTCAACAAAGAGTCAAAGAAGCCCAATGTAAGGAAATTGTGTACCCCACAAAGGTTTTTTATCCAAGAGGTCAAACATTCTTTCTTTTGTATTTATTACAAATTTACTTCATTTGATCTTGTGTTTACACGTTTTTTATGATGTTGGAGGAAGGATTGATCAACAAGTGGATCCAAAAAAAGAAAACAACATCTTGCCCTAGAGAGCTCACAAGGCAAGCAAAGGTAAAATTGATTTATCCACTTATTTCATTCTTGCTAGCTTCATTACTTTTGTTGTATGTTTAGGTATCAAAGAGGTTAAGCATTCTTTCTTTTATATTTATGACACATTTACTTTACTTGATCTTTTGTTTCCAATGTTTTTCTTCATGTAGGAGGAAAGATTGAGTAACAAGAGGATCTAAATGATGAAACCTACATTTTGCCCTTATGAGAGCTCACAACTCCACTAAAGGTCAAAGTGATTGATTCACTTATTTCAATTTTGCTAGCTCCACTTATCCACTTATGTGTCTTTTGTATTTATGACACATGAACTTCAATTAGTATTTTGTTTTGAAGTTCTTTTGATGTAGGAGGAATGATTGAGTTATAAGAGGATCTAGAGGAAGAAAATTACATTTTGCCCTGAAAGAGAGCTCACGCCCAACTAAAGGTAAAAGTGATTTATTCAATTATTTCAATCTATCTAACTTCATTATTTATTTATTTTGTATAGGTTGTATATTTGATACAATGATGAACCTTTTGCAAGACGGAGATAATATGATTCTATCATAAGTAAATGCATAAAATCTAAACTTTAATTCTTAAAAGGTGAAATTATGGTATATATAACATCCTAAAAATGTCAAAATGTTTCTAGGAGTTGCATGTTGTCATTACTACAACCACCATATGAGTTGAATGGAACTGGGAAAGGGAAAGAAATGTTGGCGCTTCATCAAAGAGTCAAAAAAGCCCAATGTATGGAAATTTTGTAACCCTCAAAGGTTTGATTATCCAAGACATTCTTTCTTTTGTATTTATTACACATTTACATCATTTGATCTTGTGTTTACACATTTTTTATGATGTAGGAGGAAGGATTGATGTAACGACCTGACCCTTACATAACAAGGCCCGACCGCTACGACATGCATGCCTAGACCTTTCTAAAGTTTTGGTCAAAAGTTTTGTAAAAGAACACATAAAAACTTTTATTAATCAAGTAGTAAAGACTTTAGAAAAGTTTCTTTTACAAAACACCAGGATCCATAAAACGTTAGCGTAGTGGAACAAAATACATATATGACCAAAACAGTGAGTTTGATGGTTGGCCCCTTGACTGACGTCTAGTCATGCCACCTACGTTGTATCCTTACCTGCAAAGTCTATAAAATAGGATGAGTATATGATATACTCAGTAAGTAGCTCTCACCTAAGGTAGTGCCCAAATG
>JAOANK020752295.1:0-10978 GCA_026257165.2 Telfairia occidentalis | reverse complement strand
TGGATAATTGATTCAAGGGCCACTAATCATGTTTGTTCTTCCTTCTAGGGGATTAATTCCTGACAGCAGCTCGGGACTAGCGAGATGACTATGCGAGTAAGAACTGGGCAAGTCGTCTCAACAGTAGCAGTGGGAGGTCTGAAGTTACAATTACAGAAAGCATTTATTTTATTGAATGAAATAGAATACAATTGTTCTAACAAATATTTTACAGAAATCAAATTCCATCGTTGACCCTAAAGGTCAACTTACCTTGTTGTACATCGATTAAGGCTATTTCTGTAGTGAGGAAGAACCGTCCATTGATTATTGGGATCTCAAAGTCTTCCTCGATATCCACCACCCCGAAATCTACAGGAAAGATATATTCGTCACCTTCACCAAAACGTCTTCAACTATACATTTGGGATATGTTAGGGAACGATCTGCAAGCTGAACTATGATGGTTGTGGGTTGAATCTTTCGAATATCAAGTTTCCTATAAATAGATAAAGGCATTAAATTAAGGGAAGCACCTAAGTCACACAGTATACAATTAACATATAAACTGTCAATACTATAGGAAATAGTGAAACTCCCTAGATCCTTCAATTTTTCTGGCAGCTTCTTCAATAGTGTTGCACGCATTTCTCTGTGAGGTTCATCATTCCAAATTGCTCAAATTCCTTTTAGTTGGACAACAAATCTTTCATAAACTTCACATAGTTAGACATTTGCTCTAAAGTATTAGCGAAAGGAATATTAACATGAAGTTTCTTCAAAAGTTTTAAAAACTTTGCAAATTGTTCATCTAACTTGTTTTAATCTTTGAGGGTAGGGGATTTTGTTAAGAGCTACATGAATAGAATCAGAAAAGTTCCCTGAAGTAGATGACGTAAGTGCACTCTCCTCCCTATCTTGAGCTTTGCTCCTCTCAGTAGGTTGATCTCCGACCTTCTCATCATACTCATCCTTCTTCTTTTTCTCAGGCTCCTCCTTCTTGGCATCCCCTGCTATTTTCAAGTCCTTAGTGTGATTGGCTTGCAGTGTTCCTTAGCATTTACGTTGGTGTTATTGGGGAACGTACCCTTCTTCAAGGAATTTAGTGTAGTGGTCATCTGACTCAATGGGACCTCGATGTTCTTGATAGCCTTTTCTTTGATATCTACCGAGCTCTCCAAGTTGGTTGTCCTATTTCAAGAATCAATAATGAACGCACCCATCAAATCCTCCATCGAAGGCTTCTCAAGTTGCTGATAGGAAGAAGATGAAAATCCCGAGGAACCTTGCAAAACTTTCTTCATGTTAGCATAAGATAAATTCTCGTGATTTCTCAAACCTGGATGATAATGTGTGGGCAGTTTGGACTGCTGGATAGAGAATTGGTTCTACATCGGAGCTCCTTTGTATCCATGACTCACGTGCCCAAATTTGGGTTATCCCAAGTTTGATATGTTTGACACGCCGCCATTGCTGTAATGGATTTAGCTTTACTTGGCACAGACAAGTTATTCAAGGTGTTAGTTAAAATAGACATTTGTGCTTTAAGAGCTCTTACCTCGTCAATTTCATGGAGTTTAGGAACTCCAACAAGGACCCTCTCAGTAGGCCAATGGATCCTTAGTGGCTAAGCCTCTGAATGCTCCCTCTCTAGCCATCTGAATCAACTCTTGCTTGAGCTCAAAGTTATTTGAAGCAATTGGTAGCTAAGTTATCCCTGATTGAGCTATAGGGATGGTAGACTGAATATAATCTAGGATTGCCTTCTACGATCCCTGCTGCTCCGCCATGGATTCAGACTCACCCTTATTCTCTTTTAAATTCCTTCTGGGAGGTTTGCCAATTTCGAGACCAAAAGGAACAAGATTAGCTGCACGATTCCTTTACATGCACCAATAAAAGCCAAGCAGTAAAAAAAAAATGATAAAAAATTAAAAAACGATAAAATACATCCTCGAGTAAGATTGTATCGAATCTCTCAAAAATAAAAGAAATGACACGCCGGTCCCCGACAACGAAGCCAAAAAATTGATTGCACCTCACTATGTATCACCGCAAGTGTACGAGTCAATCGCCATAGAAAACGATCGTGAGACTAAGTCTCGTCCTCTGAGAATTGAGTTGCTAATTCTCTTAATTATTGATCGATTTTTTCAATTTTATCTAGGGATTCAACTCTTATGTGAAAACTAATTTAATTAAAAATTAATAAAAATGTACTATTTGATGGAAAATTTTAGGACCGAGAATCCTAGGGTGTTGGCTTATGTTTAGGCTAATTTGAATAATTAAACAACTCAAGGCCAAATTTAATTACTAATTTCCTAGGCTTAGAAGACAATTAATCTAGGATCACTCTCTCAAGTTAACCTAACCTCACAACTAATTACTAAACCAATTTCTTGCATGTAGTAACCAATTGTGAAAATTAGCTTCAATGCAAACCTACCATTTTCATGCATAAGTCGTAAGTGCCTAGCATTTAAGTCACAATTTACTACCCTCTTTTTCAAGGAAAGCAATAAACTCACATTCATTTCAACATTCTCATGAAAGAACACATTAATAGCAAAATACAAAGAAGAAATAACAACTAAATTAAGCCAATAAATATTCAATACATCAAAGTAAACTTAAAAACACCAACACCATCGAATTACAGAAGTTTAGCCACTCATTATTCACAAAAGTACATCAACAAATGCAATAGAACAATAAGTAAAAAGATTAGGTGAAAAGGGGAAACCCTCGGGTGGCTGCAATGCCGTCTCGATCGCCAAAACACTCCTCGTGCTCTCAATTTTCACTTATGAACAATAGAGAATACTTCCTTGAGCTCTAACACAATTACCCAAGCAAAGTGTGGCACTGTTCCTCGAAAATTGCACAAAAACTGACTTTCCCAAACTCGTAGGCTAAAATGAACTTTAAATAGCAGAGGTCAATAGAGTTGGAATGCTAGGGGTGGCGTCTCAATGCTACCTTCAAATAATTACGAAACTACCACAAAATAATTTAAAAACACAGTCATTTTCCTTCATAGTGTTGCAAAGTCGTGAGGCAGCATCGCGACGCTGGGCTCGCACGTATCCTTCACCCTACTAATGGCGCTGAGATATCGTCGCACAGCATCTCAACACCGTGCATGCTTGAATGAATTTTGCCTCTTTTCTTCATTATTTGAGTTTCTCAATGCCTTAATTCGACGTTGAGACGCTATGCTCTCAAGTCTTCACTTGTTTTGTCTCCTTTTCTTCATGCCTTACAATTTTTCTCCTCTTAAGCACATTTCTCGACTCGAACATTCATAAATCTATATTTTCAAATCCTTTACTCAGTTCCTACAAAATTTCGCAAATAAGAACATCAAAGCACACTTAAAGTACACAAAACTACTAAATTCAAGGCTCTAAAATAGCACTTTTTGAGTACAATCAAAAGCTTTTCTTTGAACAAAAGAGGAAAAAAAGAGACAACGAAGAGGCAAGGGTGCAGACTTCAAGGAGAAAATCTGTAAAGAAGAAGCTCTATGAATTTCTCTCTTCCCCATCCATTTATCTTTTCCTTTTATTTATTGTTTTTCTCTATAATTTCTTTCCTATAATTAAATCTCAATGATTGTTTAAGTAGGATTAAGTTCTTAAGAAGTTTTCAAAAGTATGTCTACTTTTACCTTGGCTAATTTTTGTCTCCCTCACTTAAGGATGAGCTAATTAGCCTAAAGTGAGGATTAAGGGATGTGTTATTGAATTTTGTAAGAGTGCTTTCAATACTTCTTGTTGTTGCTTAATGGTTGTTAATGAGTTAATCTTTTCATCTCAGTGTTTAGTTTGGTCATCTATTAACTCTGCTTGCTAATATTGATTTTGAAAAAGAATATGTTAGCTAGATTTTCTAACAACCATACTATAGTGATTAAAGTTGTCTACATCGTAAGAGAGTTGGGAATAACCTCTTCCCAAATGCACACAAGAAATTCTAATTGCTAACAAAAGACTATAGAAAATAGAAATGAACTGTAGATTTAGGCATCGGGAGAAACCTGTTGTTGTTTTGTTTTATTCATGCATTACGAAGTATGCTGTAGCATACTTATAGCATTTAGTTTATAGAATCTCCTAATATGAACCTGTCTTTTCTTTTAATAGCAATAATTTGCACCTCTAACTATTTTTACAATTTCATATTTCATTATTAGTCATTTTTGTCCTCTAAACGCAATCTTTTAGTTTGGTTAACCAATTCTTCTAAATAACAAGATTAAGCAACTAAAATGTTCTATAATCACTGTGGGATCAACCTGGTTATGCTGCAACTTCTCAGTTTATGCTTGCACTCTATGGTGTAACTTAGGCAAAAAAGATTACAATGCACTAACACTAACACACCGTCCCGAGAAGAAGTGGTTAACAAGGAGACAGAGTGCCGGCTCTTGGGGGAAGAGATAAAACAACAGTATAAATGTATAGGAAGCCAAATAAACCAACGTTCCGTTTCATTTATTTTCAATCAAATTATAAGGAGGAGTAAAGTCCTTTTAGGTCGGCGCAATGCGAGGAAAAGTAAGAAGTGCTTCGGAGCCCAAGCCCTTAACTCCATCGAGAAAGCATGTCAGTCTCACGTTGGACCTTCGAAATTCGACTCTCAAGGCTTCCAACTACCTTTCTACATCACGATAAGGCCTTTATTTCGCCTTCAGTTTCTTCCTTAGGGCGGCGACCTCGTGCATGCCCTAGCTAGCCTCGCCTCTAGGGCCCGTTCCCTTTGACAGCATGCTTCCAGGTGAGCGCGGAAGCACAACACTCTATGCAAGAAGTTTGATTGAGCCTACGGAGTCAAAAAGGCAGTTAGAATGCATATTAGAAAATTGTAAGCAAGACTAGGGAAACAGACTTTCTCCATTATGAGCATATTGAAATGCATGTGGGTCATAGCGTCTATGGAGTCGAGAGGGAAGCTAAATGCTACCTACTCCTCTGCAGCCAGCCTCAACACTTCCCCTTCCTCAGTGGTGGCCAATGCCATATCAATGTTTCCCTAATATCTGTCCAAGACAAAGAAAGCGTGACACAGCTTATCGTTCACCTTTGGCCCCACAAGGTAGTCGCGCTCTATCACTCGCTTTGGGGCAGACCCCCTTTCTTATGAGGACATGGTCATTCCTTGTTGACTAACTTTTCGACAAAAGACCCCTGAAATAAATAAGGCATGTTCCCGAAAGAGGGCAAGAATTATAGGATGAGAACCAACTTCAACATGATGATTGGAAACGCAATAACAACAGCTTTGGAAAAGGAAAGTGTTTTGCGTTATGCGAAAGGTCTGGATGTTTTGATTCTTGCACATGCTACAAAACAAAAAAAAATACCTAGTATCCTATCTTGGTTCGGGTTGTGCGGACCCCAGAATGCACTTGAAAAAAAACAAAACAAATGGGTTGCACAAATGGAGACTTGCGAGCTTCTCATGGCCGAGGCGGCTAAGGCCCAAGGTTGGCCGCAATCTTCTCCTTGGCTGACTTAGCCTTGTCCTTGGTAACTGACGTTTGCCCCTTAGAAGCTGAAGCTCAACCTCTACCAGCCATGCCCTCTCTTCGGACTCGTGAAACTTAGTTTGGGTGTCTTCGTGAGCTGCCACCTCAAGCTTCAAGTAATCATACATGACCTTCAACTCATTTGTTGCGAAGATAAGCTTCATCTCAATGCTCATCAACCGCTCTTCTACCACTTGCAGCTGGGCCTTATCAGTCACGCTAAGATAAGCCTGCTCATAGAGCTTCGAGTCCACGATAGCTGCCCTAATAGACACGTCGTCGAGGACCTGCAATGGGCCAAAGTTAGGATTAACCAAGCTAAAGACAAGCAGGAAGGATGCAAATATGCAAACATACTCGTTGAAGCTCCATAATGACGTGTGTTACCCACATGTCTAGTCGCACCTAATCATTAGCCAACCAATAAAGACCACGACTTGAGCTCACATGGAAAGTTGCATGGATGGGGGCTTCCTCTTTCTCCTTCTTCAAATGCCTCACATAGGGCACGTCGAACTCCAACACCCCTCCCTTGCTGACAACTCAGGGGATGCAAGCTCATCAGAGTCCAGATCTTTGATGTAGAGGTCGAGGTGACCTTCTAACCCTCCACGATAACCAACAATACTCAAAATGTGCTAGTTTGGAGGCAATGACATCTTTGGATCAATTAAATTGGAGTCATAAGCACGACATCTTGATGATAGAATGACTTTAAAATTCCTTGATGATAGAATGTGGTTTGTAGTTAGGACATCTTAGAAGCAATGAAATTTGAGTCATAGCATGCAGGTGAGGTGTCAAGTTTCTCTTCTATTTTTGTGTTTGGTTTTACTCGTGACTAATAAAACTCTAACTTTACAGTAGTTGATATCACAAAAGAAGTGCTAGTTTATAGCCTTTTATTTAGTAGTTTTGGGTGTTTATTGTGAGCTTTGAAGCTTTGATTTGTGGAATTATGTAGGAACCGAGCATTTGAAGAGAAAATATTAATTTGAGCTTGTTTGGCGTAAAAAATTTGGCAAGAGGGTGTTAAATTTGGCTAAGGCATGGAATTGACAAGAAATTTGGTGCAAAACCTAAGAGCCTAGTGTCGATACGGTGCAAAATTGATAGAAAAAGCTCTAGGCCAAGCTCTAGCGGTTACGACATTGAGATGCTGTGACATGTCATCTCGATGCCATTAGTTTGTGCAAACCCAATGACATCAACAAGGGAAGCTCGAACATTCTTGAGCCTCAACAAGCCTCCAAGAGTCAATCAAGATTATTCAAAGGCATTTGAGGAGAGGAAATGAAAAGAAAATTGCCCATGTAATTTTCTAATTTTAAGTTGGAAGATAGTGCCTTAATGCTGTGGACCTGCGCCTTGACACCGTAACCCCAGCCTTGACGCATACATATCGCTCGCAAGCTTGCACACCACCATGCACATTCGTACCGCCTATGTCTAGCTAACCTCACAATCACCTACAATCAAGACCATGCTAATTGCACAATCGCTTGTAGCAAAGCCCATGATAACCTTGCAATCGCCTGTAGCAGCACCTACGCTACCCACGCAATCGCCTGCGTCGCGCCTACAATATGTCGAATTGCCCCTCCTGCCCTACACCAACGCTGATGAGCTCCTACACTTGCTTGCAGCTAGCCCCAACAGCCTTTGCGTACACATGCCCTTGCGCCTCATGTGTCTCTCAGCGCACCAGAAAACCTCTAAACACATTGACTACGCACGCAATAGCTGCCTGCGTTCTACTCATGAGCACTTGTGCTATTTTTAGAATAATTTTTAGATGTATTATTTTTTTAAATACTTCTCGAAACTAAAAATTGTTCCTAGATTTTATTTTCTTTAGAATAGGAAAACTATTTGATATTTCCCTAATTGTTTTGGGATTTTATTGTTGAATTTTATTTCCAAGCCTTTTAGGAAGAGATTTTCTAAAGCATTTTTTTTCCTTTTCTAGTACTCTTTGGCTTCTTCAAAATGCCAAAGTTCCTTGTAATTTTCAATACCTAATTTTGAATTGAGTGGAATGAAATTTTGTATCTTTTGAGTTCCCAAAAGAAGTCTTATTTGAGAGAGCAATTGAAACCCCCCTCCTGCAACATCTTCTCTTGTGTGTTGCTTAGAAGAGTAGAGGAGCATTCTAGTATGCTTGGTCATCAAACTTATGGAGTGTTTCTTCAAGGATTCAAAAGGCTTGTGAATAGTGTCGTTGCTGCATTGAAGTCCCTTCCATCCTTGTCTTGACTTTAAGGCAAACTGTTTCTAACCTTGCCTTTGAGTTGGGTAAACTAACTTAGAGTTTTATTCCCTTTGTTGTCTAGGGGTTAGTATAACCAAGGGGTTCCGAGCACCGAGTCTACCTTGGGAAGTTTGTCTTAGATTGAACTTTGGTACCATGGTCATGGAGGCTTGCTTGGCAAATGCTTTGCAAGGATCATTGCAAATGCATCACCTGA
The DNA here is from genome assembly GCA_026257165.2 of Telfairia occidentalis. NCBI lineage: Eukaryota > Viridiplantae > Streptophyta > Magnoliopsida > Cucurbitales > Cucurbitaceae > Telfairia > Telfairia occidentalis. The sequence goes on along the minus strand of JAOANK020752295.1, from coordinate 2,998 downwards.
GAGCATGCCTGCGAAGTAGCATCTTGACGCTACGTAGTTTTTCTTTCGCCTTTTTCAAAATTAGATAATAGCAGATTTGTAATATTAAAGGGCAGTGTCGAGATACTGCCGAGTCTAGTATAAAAACATTTCTTTTGCCTAGGGCTCAGAGAGTAGTCTTTTGGTGTGATTTCGAGAAATAGTAACAGAATTAACTTGGGTATTTGTGCTAGAGCTAAGTAGGTGATTCTCTAGTGTTCGGGAGTGGAAAATCAAGAGCTTCGAAAGTGATTTTTTGGCAAAAACGACGTGGAATCGACCCAAGAGTCCCGTCTTTTTTCCTTTTCATTTGAAATTCTATATGTATTTCAGAGGGCTGAATTTAATGTTGAACAGTAGCTAATCTACTTTAGTTTTAGAGTTTTGGTAGTTAATGGACACTTAGTTGTATTAACTACTCTTAAATGCATTTAATGTTTATTGCTTTCTAAATTTTTGGCCATTAATGTTGTCAATTGGCCATTAGTTTATTGTTGGGTATTTATTGTCTGGCTTGAGAGAAAGGGCTTTAAATTAGACTCGAAAATTTAGACTAATACTCTTTTATGCATGAAAATGATAGGAAAGAGTTTTAAGTTATTTATGAATGAGATTAATGCTGCTTTTAATTTCTAACTGCAATAAATTGAATAGGAAAATTACTAATGAGAGCTGGTTGAACTCGAAAGAAGAAACCCGACTTGAGAACTTCTAGACCTAGGTAAATTAATCGATAATTAAAAGAATTAGAAACTCGATATCTTGTGGACGATATTCGATCTCTTGGCCGCCTATTACTACGGTTGACCCGTTCACTTGCAGTAATGCATAGTGAGATGCGAATATACACATCATCTACATGGCTATATTTTTTATAAGATCAAGTAAATGAAAATTACATCAAAATGGAGTATGCAATTTTAATAGGTTTGGAGAGAGAAATTTCTCAGGCACACCATCAATCTATTGCGAATTTAATGATAAATAATTTTCATAAAATTGTAGATGTTTTTATTGGATTGTAAAAAACGAAAATGTTTAATTCATATAGGGAACGTGTTTGTTTTTCATATGGGAGTGTTCATGGTTGAAGCAACTACTCTAGAGAGATTATATGGTCATTATATAATAACACTAAGATAGAAGTTTTAGCCAAGACGCACCTAATTATAGATTTTTCTTGCATGAATTGCTTATATAGCTATTTGATCTAAAATAATATCAAATTTAGCACGAACTAAAAAGATAGAAAGATATGACAAAAAATCTCACCAACATATGTTAATTTGTATTTCATCTAAAAATAATAGCAAATCGTTGAGTGGTCTATTAGTGGACTACTCAACGATTGCAGTAATAGACATTTGTCAATAATAGACCACTTAACGATTGCTACTAATAGACCTCTATCAGTGCTTGCCACTGATAGACCACTCAACGATTGCCACTAATAGACATTTGTCAGTAATAGATGTCATTGAGGTTTATTAGTGATAATCATATATCACATGTTGTTTGCATGTTCATTTACTATTCGACTTATCACTGATATGGATATACCTTATTAATAAATAAATAAATTGTATGTCAGTAGTATTCAACTTTCGTCGTTTCCTAACAATGATTCTTTGCTATAACATCAAAAAAATTAAAAACAATATGTTAGTGATATTTAAAAATATTTTTTATTAGTGATTGTTTGCATGCTCACTTGCTATTAGTTCTATCATTGATTGAGTCATATCAATAGATAAAAAATGGTAATTGGTAGAACCTAATTTTCGTTTTCTATCAATTATTGTTTGCATGCTCATTTGCTATAAAGTCTATCATTGATATATATCATATCAATTGAATAAGATATATATATATATGTATGTATATATATATATATATATATATATATATAAGTGATATTTAATATTATTTTTATCAATAATTGTTTGCATGCTCATCTGTTTTTAGATATATCATTGCATGCTCATTCCTTTTCTATCCCAATGATAGTTTGCATTACTTATTTGCTATTACGTGTATCATTGGTATATCATCTAAATTAAGGTTGATTGTAAATATCACAACTAAGTCCAAAATAATAGCATTTATAGCCAAAAAAAAAAAGTATTTGCAAATATGATAAATTATTTTTTTCAAAAGTCCAAAAAGCCTTAAAATAATAATCTCACCACAAGAAACATTTTCGTTCCAAAAATTTGCGATTTTCCCACAATTTATGATTTAAGTCTATCACTAATAGACTTAAATTATATTAATGTTGGTTCTCTATTGAATTTGAATAGGTTTACCGTACAATTATATTGATGTTCATGTGTATAATTTGATTTGTCTTTATATGATTATTGATTTAAATATGTTAGTGAAAGATTGAAATTATAACTATAAGTAGCTTTTCACTTATTGACGCATATCAACAATAGACTATAAGTAAGTTTTAATATAAGTCTATCAGTATAGATTATCACAACTAACATGTATTCTATCTATGATAGATATATATCACTAACATACTATTCAAGTAATTATAATTAATATGAAAAAAAGAATATCTCGTTAATAAAATTTAATCAACGATAGACCAAATATAATGAATATATAACTTCTCTTATAGACTAATATGCAGTCTATCTTTGATAGGTTTCTTTAGTGATATACTACTTATAATACAAAAAAAAGTAAAGTATTGATCGTATCTAATTTTGCCATATGAAAAAAGTAAAGCACTAATAATCATCAACATGAAAAATGTCAATCATTGATATTACTTCATTGCATAACTAGTAAAAATTTACATGTGATTATGACTCAATTTTGTATGACATATCAATCCACCAATTGATGGTATCTGATGTACATGAGATTGAAGTCTATCTCTAATAGACTAATATTGAAGGGAGTATCATCATACATGTGCAGCGGAATAAGGATCAAAACACTCTAATTAGCTCAATTTAATTAAGGA
>JAOANK020752193.1:0-10979 GCA_026257165.2 Telfairia occidentalis | reverse complement strand
CGATACTCGGCCTTAGGGTTGTTTTATATTACAACTTGACCCGTGCACTTGCGGTAACGCAGTGAATTGCGATCATATATAAATAACATAAATTAATATTAAATAGACTTGACAACACCCTATTCAAAATTTCGTCAGGGTCACTAACTATTATGTTATGTTAGAGACCAAAGTTTTAGTGAAAACTTAGTGGTAAAGGAATAGCATTTTGAAAAATAATAACCAAATTAAAACTAAATTCAAAACTTAGAGGAAAAAGTACAAACATTTTAAACATTTTGAAATCTAGAGACCAAATGGAAACTAAACATAAAACGCATGGATAAAAGTGTAAATTTTGAAATTTATGGACCAAATAAAAACTAAACTCAAAATTTAGGAACAAAAAAAATATTTATTTTTACAATATTACATTACAAATGAAGATAAAGAATTCAAACCAACAACTTATAAGGTTATGCTCTAATGTTGACAACTTGGAACTAGGTTGAGGTCCACATCAACCTTTTATAAATGACAACTTACAAAGTACTCTTTATTGTGAATATTATAAGTAAAAATAGATGCTCATGCTTAGTGTTCTGAAAGACCAAATGCCTATCTCCTACTGCCCCATTTGTCTTAGTGTATATTGTCTATGTGTCTAATGACTACATATCCTTAGTGTCCAAATGGCCACATCGTAGTTGTCAAATTACCTATAAATAGTGGCCTTTTGTGGATTATGGAGTGATGTAATTTTGGTGAGAAAATATTCAAGAAGAAATTAATTTTCATAATTTGTTATATTTCATTTTTATTTGCTAAATTTCATTTATTTATTTCAAATATTATAATCTCTCTGTATTTGTATTCCCATGGTGCCTCGTTTTGCTCTTTAATTTTATAACACGTTATTAGCACGAGCTTTTGTCATTTTTCCTGCTAAAGGTAGGTCCTAAAGGTAGGTCTTTTTTTTCTCTTTGTTATAATTAGCAAATTAAATGTTATTTTGCATGTTTGGTATATATTAAATTTCTAAGATATTCTTTGTGATACTGTTACTATGACAAATCTTATAAAATTGGAATTTGCAACCCTTGACATTAATGGTAATAATTATTTGTCATGGGTGCTTGATGCCAAAATACACCTGGATACCATGAAACTTGGAGAAACCATTAAAGAAGAGAATAAGACATCTAGTCAAGAAAAGGCAGAAGCCATGATAAGAATTTAAGAAATGTTGAACATAAATGCTTTTGATGTGGAATGACTGGGCATTGGTCATGTACCTGTCATACGTCAAAATACTTAGTTGATCTTTATCAAGATTCCCTGAAGGAAAAAGGAAAAAATGTGGAAACAAATTTCCTACTCGGATAATGATATGTTTGACCCATCCAATATGACAACAAACTTCTTCGAACCTCCCAAAGAGAAAAACAACCTAATTGATGGAACAAGTATTTCTTTCAATTTTGAGAATATTTAGAATTAATATTATTTTTTTATTAGAATCTATCTTTCATGTTCTTTTTAGCTAAGGTTGAACGTTTATATTCCAAGTTTTGTAATTATTGTAATTATTTTGTTTAATGAAGAAGCATGAATAGTTTTCATATGTTGGGTGACTAAAAAACTAAGCAATGAAGATCTATGTCTGGCAGATTGTGCAACTAAGCACACAATACTTACAAGTATAAATATTTTTTCAAATTGACAATGCTAGAAGCAAAAGTCAATACAATATAAGGTTCTGCAAACTTAATTGAAGGTTTTGGAAAAGAAAATATTATTTTGTCTAGAGGAACAAAACTTACAATTGGTAATGCATTATTCTCTAGTCAATCAAAGAGAAATCTACTAAGTTGTAAAGATATATGTTGCAATGGTTATCATATTAAGACTGCTAGTGAGAATAATATATAATATCTTTATATTATGTCTACTGTCTCACATGAAAAATATATATACTAACAATGATGTCACTTTATCTTCTGGATTATATTATGCTAATATACGAGTAATTGAAACATATGCAACAATGAACCTGAAATTCATGAATCCAAATATATTTACGATTTGACATGACTGATTAGGTCATCTAGGGTCTATAATGATGAGAAGAATTATTGATAATTCACATGAACATCCATTGAAGAGCCATAAGATTCTTCAATCTAATGAATTATCAAGTGATGCTTGCTCTCAAGGTAAATTAATCATTAGACCATCACTAGCTAAAATAGGGACTGAATCACTTGCATTTTTAGAACAAAGTCATGGTGATATATGTGGTCTTATGAATCTAGCAAACAGACCATTTAGATATTTCATGGTATTAATAAATGCATCTAGTAGATGGTCACACGTGTGCTTATTATCTAGTCGAAACCTTGCATTTGCAAGATTACTTGCTCAAATAATTAAGTTAAGGGCACAATTTTCTGATTCTACAATTAAGACCATTAGTCTTGATAATGCTGGTGAATTTACATCCCAAGCTTTTGATAATTGTTGTATGTCAATTGGAATGATTGTTGAACATCCTGTAGCTCATGTTCATCCACAAATTGTTTAGTAGAATCATTTATAAAACGACTGCAGTTAATTATTTTATCATTGCTTATGAGAGTTAAGCTTCCTACATCTGTATGGAGTCATGCTCTTTTGCGTGCTACGTTACTTGCACGCATTAGGCCAGTAGCTTATCATAAGCACTTGCCATTACAATTAGCTTATAGCCTTAGCCAAATATTTCCCATTTGAGAATTTTTTTGATGTACAGTATATGTTCCAATTGTTTCACCACAACGTACTAAGATGGGTCCTCAAAGGAGGTTCAGAATACATGTGGGATTTGATTTTCCATCAATTATTAAATATCTTGAACCCCTGATGGGTGAAGTATTTACTGCACGATTTGCTGATTGTCATTTTAACGAGACAAATTTTCCAACATCTGGGGGAGAAATTAAGAAGTTGGAAAAAAAAATTATATGAGATACATCGTTATTGTCTCATTTAAATCCCCGTACAGATCAATGTAAACTTGAATTTCAGAAAATAATTTATTTGCAAAATATAACAAATAAATTATATTCTAAAATTCAAGTTCACATCAAACAAATTACCAGATGCATTTGTACATACTAAGAATATAACTAAGTCATATATACTAGCTACAAATGCTCCATCAAAATTTGATATCCTGACGCAGCAAGTTGTCACTAATGACTTTGGGACATGCCAATAGCGTGGTAAATCAATGGGTTTCAAAGATTTCTCAAAAAAGAAAAATAGTTAATAGTAAAAAAAGACTTCGTTGAGGATATAAATACCCATGAAGGAACCTGAATATGACTAATAGTATAATTAGTGAAGAAGGTGAAATACCTAATGATAACAATAAGATTTCAATAAATTATGTCATGACAGAGAAAAGATGGAACCAAACTAATGTAGTTATTGACAACATTTTTGCGTATAATGTTGCTCTTGATATTATATCTGAAAATGAGAATTTTGAACCAAAATCTATTGAAGAATGTCAACATAGAAAAGATTGACTTCAGTGGAAAGAAGCAATCAAGGCAGAATTAAACTCACATTCAAAACGTCAAGTTTTTTTACCAGTAGTCTGAACACCAGAATATGTCAATTAAGACCATTCGTCTTGATAAAGCTTGGAATTTACATCCCAGGCTTTTGTTAATTGTTGTTTGTCAATCAGGATGATTGTTGAACATCTTGTAGCTCATGTTCATCCACAAAATGATTTAGTAGCATCATTTATAAAACGATTGCAATTAATTACTAGACCATTGCTTATGAGAGTTAAGCTTCCTACATCTGTATGGCGTCATGCTATTTTGCATGTTGCGTTACTTGCACGCATTAGGCCAGTAGCTTATCATAAGCACTCGCCATTACAATTAGCTTATAGCCATGAGCCAAATATTTTCCATCTGAGAATTCTTTTTTATATGCAGTACATGTTCCAATTGCTTCACCACAATGTACTAAGATCAGTCCTCAAAGGAGGTTTGGAACATATATGGAATTCGATTTCCCATCAATTATTAAATATCTTGAACTCTTGATGGGTGATGTATTTACTGCCCGATTTGCTGATTGTCATTTTAATGAGACAAATTTTCCAACATTAGGGGAAAAATTAAGAAGTTGGAAAAAGAAATTACATGGGATGCATCATTATTGTCTCATTTAAATTTCTGTACAGATTAATGTGAACTTGAATTTCAAAAATAATTTATTTCCAAAATATAGCAAATTAATTACCAGATGCATTTATAGATGCTAAGAAAATAACTAAGTCATATATACTAGCTGCAAATGCTCCATCGAAAATTGATATCTCGACACAACAAGTTGTCACTAATGACTCTGGGACACGCCACTAGCGTGGTAAACCAATGGGTTCGAAAGATTCCTCAAACAAAAAAAAATAGTCAATAGTCAAAAAGACTTGGTTGAGGATATAAATACCCATGAAGAAACCTGAACTTGACTAATAGTATAATTAGTGAAGAATGTGAAATATCTAATGATAATAATAAGATTTCAATAAATTATATCATGACAAAGAAAAGATGGAACCAAACTAATGTAGTTATTGACAACATTTTTGCATATAATGTTGCTCTTGATATTATATCTAAAACTGAGGATTCTGAACCAAAATCTATTGAAGAATGTCAACATAGAAAAGATTGGCTTTAGTAGAAAGAAACAATCAAGGTTTTTCTCAAAGATCTGGTATTGATTATGAGAAGACATATTCTCCATTGGTGGTTACAATTACACTAAGATATTTAATTGGTCTGACTGTGTATGAAAGTTTGGACATGCATCTTATGAATGCAGTCATAACATATTTATATGGATCTCTTGATAATGACATTTATATGAGAAACCCAAAAGGATTTAAGATACCTGAAACATATAAATCAAGTTATTGGAAAATTGTATTCAATAAAGTTACAGAGATCACTATATGGATTGAACAATCAGGATGACAGTGGTACAATCACCAAAGTAGCTTATTTGTTTAAAGAAGAATATCAAAATAATTCAATATGTTCGTGTGTTTTTATAAAGAAATCACGTCAGGATTTGCTATTATAACTAAATATGTTGATGACTTAAATACAATTGGAACTTTTAAAGAGCTTTGAAAGGCAATAGAATATCTTAAGAGAGAATTTGAGATGAAAAATCTCGAAAAGAATACAATTTTGCCTTGGCTTGAAAATTGAACATTTCGGAGATGAGATATTTGTTCATCGGTCAACTTATACAGGAAAAATTATAAAAAAAAGGTTCTATATGGACAAAGCACATCCATTAAACATTCCAATAGAAATTCATTCACTAGATATAAAGAAAGATATATTTCAACTTCGAGATGATAATGAAGAACTTCTTGGTTCTGAAGTACCATATCTTAGTGCAATTGGTGCACTTATGTATCTTGCTAATAATACAAGACCAGATATTGCATTTTCAGTAAATTTATTAGCTAGATATAGTTCTTCTTCAACAAGAAGACATTGGAATGAGATTAAGCATATACTCTGTTATCGCCAAGGATCAATGGATGTGAATTTTTTTTATTCAAACAAATCAAATTTTGATATATTTGGTTATCTAGATTCTAGATATTTATCTGATCCGCACAAGCTAGATCTCAAATAAATTAGTTGTCACATGTAGAAGAACTGCTATATCATGGCGATCAGTGAAACAGACCATAACAGCCACTTCCTCAAATCATGTTAAAATTCTTACAATTCACGAGGCTAGTCGAAAATGTGTATGGCTAAGATCAATGACTCAGCACATTCATGGAACATGTGGCTTGTCTCCTAGTCAAAATCTTCCAACAATATTATATGAATACAACATAGCATGTATAGCCCAAATCAAAGGAGGATATATTCAAGGAGATAAAGCAAAGCATATTTCACCAAAGTTTTTCTACACTCATGATCTTGAAAGAAATGGCAACATCACTATACAACAAATTTGTTCAAAGAATAACTTGGAAGACTTATTTACAAAGGCATAACCTACTGCAACCTTCATAAAATTGGTGCACACCATTGGAATGTGGCGACTCAGAGATCTCAAATGATATTTCCATGACGGGGAGCAAATATATTGTATTCTTTTAGGTTTACTAGATTATAGAAAATATGCATTTTTTTTTCTTCACTAGGATTTTTTTTTTCCGATTGAGTTTTAACGAGACATATTTCATATATAATGAGCATCTAAAAGGTAGTATTATGAAAGTTATAAGCAAAAATAGATGTTCATGCTTAGAGTGTGTTTGGTATGACTTTTAAACTGTTTATTGATAGAAAAAAAATATTTTTTTTTCTGAAAATTAACAGTGTTTGGTTTAAATTTCGAAGAGTTCTTTTAACTAGTTAATAATGCTTTTCAGAATTTTTAATGATAAAAAATAGTTTGAAAATGTGTAAAAACATATAAAATACATTTAAAGCTTTTTTAAATTAAGTATTTAATTAATTTCCTTCCAAAAATGCTTATATAATAAATGTTTTTCTCAAAAAAATTTTTTTAAAAAGTTATACCAAACATGCACTTAGTGTCCTAAAACCCAAATATCTATCTCTCATTGTCTTATATGTCTTAGTGCATATTGTACATGTCTCTAGTGACTACATATCCTTAGTGTCCAAGTGGCCACATCCTAATTGCCAAATTACCTATAGATAGTACCCTTTTGTGGATTATGGAGAGATGTAATTTTGGTGAGAAAATTTTCAAGAAGAAATAAATTTCCATCATTTTTAATATCCATAATTTCTTATATTTTATTTTTATTTTTTAAATTTTATTTATTTATTTCAAATATTTTAATTTTTTGATATTCGTATTATTGTGGTGTCTCGTTTTGCTTCTCAATTTTACAACATTCTTATTGTTATTATTAAGATTATATTATGAATGATGATAGTCACCCACTCTAGACTATAACTTTGACGTTAAAATTTGCTATTCCAAGTTTCCATTATTGTATGTTGTTGATAAGACTGCCACTCCTTTTTTATTTTCTATTCTTTTTTTTTTTTTTAAATGTCCTATTTCAATACAGATAAATGAGAATATTGTACCATTTAGGCAGTGTCATTATTGATGTAGTTTTATAAAGACATGAAGAGTTTGCTAGCATCCCACTTAATTGGTTAATAAAGGAGAAAAAAAATTGATATTTATTTTTCTTTTCTTTTGTCAACTTCTATGATTAGAGGTTTAATAATGGCTTCATAGGCATGGAGAGCTAAAAGCTTAGCTAGATGCCTCTTTGTACCTAGTGGGTGGGCAATTAGGTGTCTACTTGATTGCAACTCTCATCCATTCATAGCAGCTTTATGCTCATTCATATCAATGGTGGGATAACTAATAACCATTGGAACTAATTTGATAATTAGGTTACCATAAGTGGGTAATTTCATAATTTGGCACACACTGGACTCGTTTGGAAGTAGTATATAGCACATTGAGCAAATACCAAGAATTGATCCTAGAGTTGCACCTTTCAATTAAAATTGCTTATCATTTTTTAAGTTTTCACCCTTTAAAAGTTTAAGGTTAGTTTTTTGTTTCCAGGTCGATTTTACAATGCTAACTATTTCAATTTGTTGTTAAATTTTATGAAATAGGCTGCTAAGTTTCCACCATCTTTTCCTGAAATTGATTTTGATTTTAGATTAAGTATAAAACCAATTTTTTAAACATGATAGAATGTTAGAGTTTTTAGTATTAATGTGACTGATATACATTTATTCGAATAATGTTATAGGTCCATGTTAGAGGACCAATTAATTGAAAGACTATTTTCTTAATTTACACCGTGGTGGAAGGTATATATATAAAGATAAAATTCTAGGGATTAGTCCTCTCGATGCCTAATCAAGTAGTATTATATCTGTTATAACCCGACTTCTAGGCAAAGACTACCTAAGATCGCTACTAGCATGCATGCCTTTAACAAATAACTTGTGAAGTTTTCTAAAGTGAGATCACTTTCATATGTAAGAAATAGGTAAATTCTAAAATAACATTTAAAAACAGTTGGGATCCCAATTCAAAAGCAAGCAGTAAGTGAAAATAATTAGAGACTAGTTCCAAAGGCTAAAACCCTAAATTCGAAAAGAAACATTTCAAATGAAACAACTTGAAAATAATGCAACTCTAGCGGAAGAATGAACTCAAGACCATGGCCCATAGCAATCTGTTAAAATGTGGAGCCCAATTCATCAATCAAGCTTTGATCGTGAAGAATCGTCATACAAGGATAGAGGAAGACGGATTGGGGAAGATTTGAAAAGCTGAAATTTCTTATTGTCCAGAAGGGACTGTTGAGAAAAGTGGAGTCAAAATTGAAAAAGGAAATCTATACAATCACCTTTTCCTTCTAGGATTTGGTTTGCAATATAGATTTGGAGTGAGTGATTTTTGTGAGAGAGAGGTATATGGATCCTTTTAGAATAGACCTAAAATTTAGTGTTCTTTTATATTGGTCTTGCTAACCAAGAATACTAAGAGCAAGATTGTATGGCGAGGTTAATTGATTGTTCTTCATTGTAATCTTCAGTTATTTTAGTGAAATCTGCTGGTGCAGGAATTGGACGTAGCCCTTTTATTGTTGGGGTGAACCGATATTAATCTCGGTGTCAAGTGTCTCTTTCCCTAAATCTCTTCATTTTCAGTATTATTAATCTTGTGATATGATCTGTGGGTTGTGTGCTTGGAAATTCAAAATAAACCTTAGGCTATTAAGTTTGGGCCTAGTTTGTTACTCGCTTCCGTAAATTGTTTAGATTTATTTTGATTTATTTCCCAACACAATATATTTCTCATCAGCCACCCTGGTAGCCCATATTCTTACCTAAGAAAGAAAAGAGTAAAAGGTTGAGTATAAACATACCTAGTAAATTACCCCGACCACCAGGGTTAGACATGCAAACACAAATAGTCATGAACTCATGTGGGACCTATTCTCTATCTTTTCACAAATCATACATTCTCATGAATGATCTTCCATATATCAAAACTCTGGGTGACACGATCTTGAACCCATCTTTTTGCCTCTCACTTGAGTCATGTGTATGGGCTCTTTGGAAAACCTAACTACTACTAATAGTAAAGGTACCCAGTCCGCGTAGCTACATCTCCACCCACGCCAACCCCTTGTAATGGAAGACGGTGCCACCGACATATGTTCATGCAACATGCACTTTAAATAAGCATAGGTCTCAAACAATATCAAACATCTGATGCCCACGACATCCATAATCAAAGTACTTGATATCACATCATCACATAAGCATACCCATCAAACATTCTATATAGCATACTTTTAAGATAATTCACAAACCAACACCACATGCTTATAAAGAATTCACCAAAATAACAGGACCATGCTTTTAGAGAATTCACACATCAAAAACATCATTCAAGCCTAACTTAGCGTGAAGGCTTATCTAGAAGCCCCACTTACCTTCAATCCAAAGAAAACAACAAAGTGACTTCTAAGTGACTCAGTATTCGATCCCTTTCGCGCCCTAAGCCAAAATTCCCATAATGCCCAATTAATTTTCTAAATTTTAATTAACCTTTAATTAAAAGAGAATCTAGGGTTTTTGAGGAATAATTGTTATAGGGAAGGTATTATACACCCAAGGTCCAACTGCAATCAACATGCCACTGTCGTCCGTTACGTGCCACCGCAAATGGGTGAACACAAGGACTAGATTTGGATTCTACTCACTCCCAAGAACTTAACGGCATCGAAATCACCTCAATCGGATCACCCATGTGCCACCAAATGTGGAACTAACTTCGACGCGTGTGGCAGTTCAACTCCGCCCCGCGTGACGCTTCACTGCCTATCCAATTGTGGTTCAGCTTCCGTGAAAGTGTAGATCTCATCTCCATAGTTCCTCTCGTCCCTTTGTTTTGCTAAAAATGTCCCCTCTAATTGCCAAAAACGAGGAAAAACATGGTCAAAAGGGGGATGGTAATTCAAACCTACAATCTTTTGATCGAGAAGATATGTCTTAACTAGTTGAGTTATGCTCGGTTTGGCATTGTTATTATGTTTTAATCATTGTGTATACTTGCAAGGATTTGAATTAGTGTTCGCTTTAATTTAATAAAACTAATTATAATTGATTTTATTTTGTGTTATGTATTGCATATATTGTATAGAAATAAATGTATGTATTTTTTTTGCCTTGTATTCTATATCACACAATTTGTAATGTATGAACTTTTTTGAATTTTCTATTGCTATAATTATTGCAATATTAGTGTTAAATGGCAAAGGAAAGAGTTACTACTCTTTGTTGTATATCACATTAATGGTTTGCATATTATATGTTGTAAATTACTTCTCAATGTTTACTTAGATATCTATATTATGTATCATTTATTAGTCACCAAGGTGACTGAATTAAAAGCTTTATATATATCAAAGTAAAGCTAAATGTTTACAAATTATATTTTGATATCTATATTTTGTATAATTTGTTAGTCACTGAAGTGGTCAAATTAGAAAGCTTTATAGATATCAAATTAAAATTAAATGTTTACAAATTGTATTTTGATATCTATATTATGTATAATTGGTTAGTCACAAACGTAGTCGAATTATAAGCTTGATAGATATAAAATTAAAGTTAAATGTTTACAAATTGTATGATTATATCTATATTATGTATAATTTTGTAACGACCCGACTTAACTTAACCTTAGGACCGCTACTACATGCATGCCTTTAAAACTTAAGGAGAGTTTTCAACAAAGTTTGAATTGGGATCCCAAGAAAACGTAGATAAACAAGAGGTAACTAATTGACTATCTTTTGTTACAAATGGAATTTTCAAATACATGAATCCTAATACTAATGCATAAATAAAGTAACTATGGCCATGACACAT
>JAOANK020751886.1:659-10981 GCA_026257165.2 Telfairia occidentalis | reverse complement strand
TATTTAAGGATATACAATCGAGCATATCCACATTTCTTTACTTCAACAACAATAATAATAAATTCATTAATTTAACCAGGGAAATAAAATCTAAAAAACAGAAAGAATGAATTGTTTATTTAAAAATTAATGAAACATGAAACATCTTATTAATTTATTAATTTAATAAAAATAAATTAAAATCTTATAAAAATTGAAGAAAAATAATAGAGAATTTAATAAAATAATAATAATTAAAAATTCGTAAATGAAAAAAGAATACAGTAAACAAAAAGAAAAAGAGAGGATGAGAGAGAGAAAACGACAAAAAAAAAGATAAAAAAAAAATACATGAAAATAAAAGAAATTATAACGGAAGAGAGAGAAAGAGAAGAGATGAAAGAGAGAAAATGATTACAAGCTTGAAAATTGAAAAAAGAAACCGAGACAAAATTGTAATTTTTCAAAATTTGCTCAATTTTTTTGAAACATTTCTCAAAATTTAGACTTAACATCCAAATGTTCTATTTATATAGATTTAGGAATATCAACGAAAAATCAAATTTTATATTTTAATGCTTATATATAAATATATCTAAGCCACAATCAAATCTATTGCTCAAGCTATATCCACTTATGTTATGAGTTGTTTCAAGATTCTCTTGTCCATATGTAATGATTTGGCTAAGAGAATTTGGTGCGGTTCTTCAAAACATAAGCATATGCTTAAATGAGAAAAACTTGTCAAACCGAGCATAACTCAACAGATTAAAGACATATATTTTTGACACATAAGATTATATTGATTCATCCTAACAATTATACTTGAAGATTTGGGTTCTACAATCCCAGCCGTCTCAAGGTCCTAAAGGGAAATATTTTCCTAACACTATTAGTGTATGTTTGGTATAATTTTTTTTTTTAAAATGTTTTTAAGTAAAACATTTATTATATAAGCTTTTTTTTTTAAGAAAATTAGTTAAATACTTAAATTAAAAAAAAAGCTTTAAATGTATTTTATACGTTTTTACCTATTTTCAAACCATTTTTTATTATTAAAAATATTTTTAATTAGTTAAACGCACTATTCGAAATTTTAATTAAATATTGTTAATTTTGAAAAAAAAAAAATACATTTATATCAATAAATAGTTTAAAAGTCATACCAAACCTATCATTTAGACGAAAATAACTTGTTTGGCGTGGCCTACTTTGGGAAAGAGAATTGTTGGAAAAAGCTTTATACTATTGGTACCAGAAAGAAAACAACAAAAATCGAGAGAGATTTACCTTCAGAACAATTGCATCAATAATGAAGTCCTAAGATATATTAGTTGCATTAATGAGTGTAGACCACAACATAATATATATATCATCTAAAAGTATGAAAAATTCCAACCACAATACTAATAAATATCCTCAAAAACTTTAGGAAGAAAAGACTCAACTTCAAATAAATAATCGACACCACCTTTTTTTGTCTCCATCTCCAATGACAAGAAAGATTAGAAGAAAAAAAAGAGTTCAAGATCCTGATAAGTTATATGCTTTGGCATTACGTGAGCCATTTGGTCTGAAAATATCAGCTTAATATAATCCTTATAAGCATCAAGTAATAAATCAGCGCCACAATGACGGGCCAATTGATTTAAAGTGTGTTTGGCATAACTTTAGGAAAAAATACTCTTTAAATAAAATAAAATTTTCTGTGAGGGGTTTTTTGAAAAAATTAATAATTTAAAATGTGTTTAGTATAGTTTTTTGACTAATTTTAAAAAATTAAAAGTATTTAAAAAAAAATCTTAACAAATAAAATGTACTTTAAAAGTTATTTTTAGATAATTTATCTCCCTTATATTTATTCAAAAATAACTTTCAAATTAATCTAATCTTTTTGAAAGTGCATTTCTTTTGTTAATATTTTTTTTTTGAAAAAAAAAAACTTTTGATTATCCAAAATTAATAAAGAAACTATACTATAAACACATTTTAAATTCTCAATTTTTTCAAGAGCACTCATAAAAAAAATTTATTTAAAAATGCATTTTTTTACTAAAGTTCTGTCAAACAGGTAAGTGATTTTTGTTGTTCTATTTTTATTTATTAATTATACAATTTTAAATTCCTGATTACCTCTAAATTTGTAATGTAGCAACAAAATGTAAAGATTTTTTTCAAAAAACAATTTACTCTAACAATTCATTACTCTTCATCCGATTCTTATTCTTAAAAGTAGGAATAGTTTTTTTTTTTTCAAATAAAAAACAATTATCAATCGTATATAGTTAGTCAATGTTGAGTTTATTTCACACCAATTGAAAACAATTTTTTTTAGTTTAACAATACGTAAGAATTAGAATTTAAGCTCACGACTTTTTTACAGTGAAGCAGCTTGTAACATCCATCTGTGCTCACCCATATTACAATCATGAAGTCGAAAACAACAGAAGACAGTGGCGCTTAAAAAGGATTTTCAAGTTGTCGCTTCAATTTTTGGACTTTGCAAGTTTCTTTCTTTATATTATTGCGAATGGTTCTGACGAAAACTGTGCGAAAAAAAAAAAAGTTGGTTTCATGTGTAGACAAGCTTAGTCGGTCCATGGAAGAATTGGAGGTGTTGATATTGAGAACCAAAAAAATAGATATTTTTCAGGAAAGTGAATCGAGGGAAACGCAATGGAAGATGGGAATGACGCAGAGCGATTTGAGAAACAGAGATAGAGTTCTAAGGATTCTGCAAGTTTTCTTGTTCATAGTTTCCAATTAGGGTTTATTCATTCCAACGATGAAGGAAGTTTTCGATGTTGAATGGGTCATAGGTTTTCAATTTAGGGCGTAATTGAAAAGATTTTATACTGGTTTGAAAGGAAGAAACTAAAATAGACTGATGGGCAAAATAGTAAAAATAATAATGGTTGGGCTGATCTGTGGCCACTACTGAACATTTATGAAAATAGTAATAATAAGAAAAGGACAATAAATTGAGTCTATAAAAAGGTATGTCAATGGAGTCATCCTAACTGAAAAAAAGCCTGAGATTAGGTTGTCCTTGTTATGTTTTCTTTGGGCTTTCCACACTCAACCGTTTCTTCGGGCTTTTTTACTCAAAGCTATCCAATGTACTAAGAATTACTTTTCATAATTCCATTTTGCGATTTATCTGGGAGTTCGTGTCAAATGACCATTGAGCTAAAAAAATTAAACTAAGAATTTGTTTGGTTGGGACGAATAATGCGTATCGGCAAAATAGAAAGACGACACTTATAAGAAATGATTTGGCACAAAAGAGTAGATGGAGTTACTTACTCTTCAGCATGCCCTTCACCTCTCATTTATAGAGATGCTAATTGGCTATGAACATTATAACTGTTGCCTCGTTCGTAACTGCTTGATTTGATTGCCGATTGTGCAATCAACACACTAGCATTACGATGCATTATAGAATCTCGATGGCCCACTATTATGGTAACGAAGGTTGGGCTGACCCGAGCTGATCCATCCTCATTAAGTGGTCGGCTCGGTTGACCATGTTCCTTGCGGAGGGTAGTTGGCTCTGCCGCTTCCTTCTCGGAAGGTCGGCTTGACCGACCTTCACTACTTCCTTTCTTGGGTTGAACTCAAATAGGATATGACCTTTTCAAAACTAAACGAGCCAGTCTATTTGGACCAAACTTCTCGATTCAAAGAGATTAGCCCTAAACTCAACCTTCGTTGAACTAAGTCTCCATTAACGCTTATATCATATTTCACTTTCCTCTCCATAACAGTTACCAATTTGAAAGTTTCCAAGTGTGTGTTGGTAAGTTGAATCCTGATTTTTAATCGGACCAAAAATCCAAGATGTATAAATGAACACGAAACCCAAAGAATATAAAAAACTAATTAATATTATACCATTATCAACCTCTGATTAGTCAACAATAAGGAGACCAGAGTGTTGAAGAATTTTATAGTCCTGTAATACTGACCTGCCTATAAGCGTGCTTCCCAAGCTTAAATAAAAATGGACCAATTACGTCACTCTTTTTCCCAGGCCTGACTATTTCTAGTGACCGCGGAATAGAGCGGAAAAAAAGAAAAGAAGAAGCCGGATTCCCTTTATAATCCTGTCCAAATCGGCGGAGGAAAGAGCTTCAGATTTCGAAGTACTGGTTTTGAAGATGGAGAAGAGCGGGGAGGTGGCGCCGGTGCCGAGAGTTGCTGTGGTGGTTTACATCTTGAAGGGAAACTCAGTGCTATTGGGTCGAAGGCTGTCTTCCGCCGGCTACGCCACCTTCGCACTCCCCGGCGGCCATCTCGAGTTCGGTAACTCTCTTTCTCTTTCTCTTTCTCTTTCGTCCTCCATCTTCATTTCCATACCATTTTTAGTTTTGTGTTTTTTGGTTGGGGCTTTGGGGCTTTGCAGGCGAGGCGTTTGATGAATGTGCTGTGAGAGAGGTGAAGGAAGAGACAGGGTTAGACATTGAGAAAACAGAGTTTCTAACTGTCACTAACAACCCTTTTCTCAGTGATCCCAAGCCTTCCCATTATGTCACCATCTTCATGCGCGCATTTCTCTCGGATCCCCTTCAACTTCCCCAAAATTTGGAGCCCACCAAGTGCGCTGGGTGGGACTGGTTCGATTGGAGTCACCTTCCAACCCCTCTCTTTCCGCCTCTCCAAAACATGATCCACTCTGGCTTCAATCCCTTTCCTCTTTGATTCCATTTTGTCCATCTCATCCTTATCTCTTAATTAATCCTTCTCACTTTGTATACTTTTTTTTCTTCTTTTTGTTCTGTTTTTAATACACTTGTTCGTTTCAGTATTTGTGGAGTTCATGCTGCTAGTCTACTACTTCACGAAACTTTATTATTCATATTGGATTTTTGAACATTTTAGCATCTGCTAATCATAGATAACAGGAGGAGGAACTCTTGGGGGATTATGAATTGGGACTCTGACTGTGTAACCTGGATTAGATTATTGATCATACTTTCATCAACTGGTACTACGTTCTACGAGATGATTGAGTTTATGAAACGATTGTAATTGAATCTTGGGTCGTTATACAATCCAATTAGTCCTAATTATCCAAGGTCATGTACCCTTTTAGGCCCAATCAAGAGCTTCCTTCAGGGCGTTTCATTGGTTTTTCACAAATGATTGGAATAGACTCCAATCATCATAAAGTAAAGAGCTTTTGAAAATTACAAATTTAAGAGGGGGTGTTGAATGTTATTTGCAAGTTCCAAGGATTTGTTAGTGTTATCCCAAGAGTCTTTTTGGAATATGAAAAGGTTCATAATTATTTTGTATTCTCTTAAATCTCTATTACTTTACAACCCTCTAGAGTCGGCATTCGTAAACACTTATAAATAGAAGCTTTTCTCCACCCATTATAAGCAATTAAGTTCAGCAAATTGCCGAAGCACTCAATAGAAGAAGTTTCTTCATATTCGTTCTCCTTGTCCTAATTTCTGGTCTACCTTCTTCCCTTGCATACAACACAAGAGTCTTTTAAAAGAGTAGAATAAGGCTAAAAGAAGAGGAAAAGTAAGAAGTTTGGCTGTTTTTCTTGGTTGATGATCTACTGAAGGGATGACCTACTCCTTCTATAGTGTCCCATTGGAAATGTTCATGTCGTATTACACTAGGTTGAGTCTAGGAAGTTTTGACCATATAACACTAGTATAAATATCATCAATTTCAGGATTTTGAGGTATGCCTTACGCATGTGATTATTATTGAAACTTGGTTGGATTTTCCCCCCACAGCTTTGCCATTATACACTTTTACTTATTGTTAAAGTTGCTTCGGCAGACACCACTTTGGTCTTCGTTAAACTTCTTAGATAATTTTCTCTATTTATTTCTTGCACATGCAACTAAGATTTAAAGAGTATCAGAATAGGGATGTATTTGTTCTATTTTTTTCCTTTCTAAAAATAATGTTAAGGATGTTGGTTAGCACTCACAATGCTTTTAAAGTGTTCTTTTTTTTTTTTTTTAAAAAAAATTATCCTTCATAAGATCTAAACAATGTTTTGAAATTGTACTAATAATTGATTTTTATTACTTAATATTGTGACACTTCTAACTTGGGCTTGGTTGGAGCGTTTACTGGGATAGGTTTTTTTTTTTAGTTTAATATGTGGGCGTGGAGATTCAAACTTGATTTTTATTTTTTTATGTCGTGAAAATATACCTTAACTAGCTTAGCCATGTTTTAGTTGAAATTTACTCGAACAAATTAAAGGAGAAAAAAGGACACAGCTAACAAGCAATGAGTAAGAACTCGGGGAGATTAAAAAAAAAAAAGCCCTCAGAAACTGTATCACAGTAGTAATTTGGCCTTCTCATTATATTATTACATTATGTTTTGCTACCTAAACTTCATTTTCACTTACCCTACAAAATGAACAAAATGTATTAATTATCTGCCAATATATACTAATAGTACATTTTGGAAATCTTTTCAATACCCGAAAGTATTTTTACGTGAAATTATAAAAAGACAAATGGAAAACACTTTTCAAGCTGTTTTTTTTATGCTAGTGTTGAACGAATTTTTATTAGACATTTTTCAAGAACGTATTTAATCACTTTTTTTAAATAAATAAATTAAAAAAAAGTTAAAAAAAAAAAAAAAAAAACCCTAACCTTATAAGGCAATTTCAAACACACTAAAATTACTTGGAATAGAAATGAAGGTTGTAGGCTTCACCTAACTTTGTCCATAGTGGTGACTTGGGGTTGAGCTTTGGAAAGTTGTTTATAACACAAGTCAAACTATAGTAACAACTAACCTAGGAATTATGTTTAGTGTAATTGTTATAGGCTGCATTATTTGAAGCAGTCTTTTTTCAAATCTCTTAATAAGCTATTTTAATTAACTAAAAAATACTTTTCAAATTTTTTTTTACTACAACTATTTATGTTAGTTTCCTTTGTATTTAAGCTAATTTTGTTGTATTCTATTTTCTTATTGTATCTTTTAGATATTTGTCTATTCATAGTTGTAATTCAGCGCTACAAATTGGGAGTTTTCAACGCTCTTCAAATGCTACTGAGAAATATAGAATATGTTTTATAAGATATCTCTCTTACCCTTCGTTCTATTATTTCTAACAAATAAATATAATTTTTTTACAAATTATTTATAAAGTTTAGCTACATGAAAAAGATGTATTTTACATTTCTTTTAAAGACTTCGAGAGAAAACATTATTTTATTGGTAATTTTTTTTTTGTATTTCTTAAAAGTCTAATTATTATTATTATTATTATTTTTAAATTCTAAATAACACTTTTTAATAGGTAAGATATTAGGAAGAAAAAGACAAGGAAAGAAAATCATTTATAGTCGGTTAAAATTCAAAATACTTTTATGCACATACAAAAGAGAGGGACGAAGATGTCCACTTGAACATTAGTCAACTAATTAAGATACATATTATCCACCAAAAAGTCGATAGTTGAAATCTTTACTCCACTTATTGTTGAATTAAAAAAAGAAAGAGAGAACAAAAAATGGAAATTATGGTTTAGTTGGTATGGGATGGTTTCTCAAAATGTGAGAGCCTTAAATTTAAGCTTAGTGTTTAGTGACGATATTCGTTTTTTTTTCTTTAATCAAGAAAAATAAAATTGTACTGTTTCAAAAAAAAATTGTATCTAGTAATTGTCTCTTGTTTATTGTTCTTACTTTTTTTTTTCTTTTAAAAAAATGAAATGGAAATGTGTTTCATAACTTTAAATTTATTGCTTCTTATAAGAAAATTACTTTTTAGAATTAAATATTCAAAATTTTTATATTATATTTATATATTATTATTTATTATATATTTGATAAGTCAAGAGTTATAAAATAATGCTTTCATTTATGTTTTGAAAAAAATTAGAAATGAGAACAAGAAACAAGAAAATTGATTTTGTTGTTTCCAAAATTATATACAATTTTGATAACATTTCTTAAAAATTAAAAACAATAACTAAGACTAGTTTACGAAACGCTTATATTTCTAAAAAATTGAAAAACAAGAAGCACAAATAAAAACAATAACAATACCCAACGACACCTTTATTTATATTATCTTTTTTCAAGAGATAACACAATGCACTTGTCAAATCGAACATAATTCAATAGATTAAAGACATATTTTTTTAACAAAAACTCATAAGTTTGAATTATCCTGTTCTATATGTTGTTGAACTTAAAAACACAACGGACTTGCTTTTGTGGTCTCATTCTTGCCTTTTTAGCATCAAATCTAGTCTCCAATTTTCTTCCATTATCTACTCTCGTTGATTTGTGTCTATTGCAATAATTCACAGGTAGGTTGGGTTGTTCAACTTCCTTGTTTTTGTTGATTCTCTGCAGCTACTTCTTTACTGTCCCACAAAATCTAACTGATTGAGAGTGATAGAACACAAAATCTTCTTTTCATGATCTTTAATTAATTATCACCATTTTAATTCAAATTTTCATAGCCATTTCTAATTTGTTTATCCTTTGTTAATACTTCTTTTTTATGGTTTACATATTCTATAACAGTGAATTTAAGAAATGAAAACGATGAATACATTCACTTTATTTGAAATTTGAATTTTGGAGGGAAAAAAAAAATTAAATTTGTCGAATGGTATAAATTTATATCTTAAACTTTCGTTTTCATCAAATTTTGCATTCCCTTTATTAATTGTCAAAATTTAAAGAGTCGTATCCAAGAACATTTCTAAATACGTGTATGTAGCCTCTAATTATAAGAATGAAATAAACAATAAAATAAGTAGGGATAGAGAGAATTTAAAGGCTGGAAGGGAAAAAAAAATCCCACCAAGTATAACCACCAAACACAGAACAGTGAAAGCACAAACCAAATGTGTTTATATAATTCTGTTGCAGAGCTTCAAAGATTCCGTAGTCATACCCACCGTGCAAGGTTTTGGGCTCTGTGCATGGCCGTCCCAACATGAAAACAATCATGGCCAAGTCCCCACATGAGTCCTCCTTCTCCTTCTCCCAAAGATACTTCCACTCCAAAATTAACAAAAATCACAATAATGAAGAAGAAGAACGAGACTCCCACCAAATCCTAACCTTGAACTCACCAATACAAGACTTCAGACGACCCACCAAACACAAGCACGGCGGCGTGGTTTCCGTCTCGAAGCTCTGTTCCGCCATCACCACTCTCGGGAGGGCCCGGTCGGGTCGGGTCCTGGGGACCATCTTCGGCCACAGACGGGGGCACGCCCATTTCTCAGTGCAGGCAGAGGGGGAGGGCCGGTCGAAGAAGCCCACGTTTCTGATCGAGCTGGCCATGCCAACCAGCGCCCTGGTCCGGGAGATGGCGTCGGGGGCGGCTCGGATTGCGCTGGAGTGCGAGAGGTCAAATGGGAAGAATGAGAGGAAGAAGCTGGGGGAGGAGGCCATTTGGAGGGCGTATTGCAATGGGAAGAAGTACGGGTTTGCGAACAGGTTCGAGTGTGGGGCTGACGAGTGGAGGATTCTGAGGGCTGTTGGGCCCATCACCGTCGGCGCTGGGGTGTTGCCGGCCACTGGATCTGACGGAGAAGTGATGTTCATGAGGGCTAAGTTTGAGAGAGTGGTGAGTTCCAGAGATTCCGAGACCTTTTACATGATTAACCCTCATGATGGGGTTGGAGGCCCTGAGCTTAGCATTTTTCTTCTTAGGGTTTGATATCTTTTTTAGGTCTTTCATTCAAACTCACCATCCATTTGTTGCTGTTGCTGCTCATCTCTCTGGAATCGTTTTGGATGTGAGAACAAAGTTTCTATTGCTAAACTTTCTTATGTTATTGGACTCTCACAGTCGGGAGGGGCTTAATTTGCAGAATATTGTGTTTTATACAAATATATTTAAATAATAATGTTAATTAGTTTGGAAATTACTAGGTTTAATTGTGGTTTATTAAGTAAGAAATCAATTTACATGGAATGATTTCATTAATTCAATTAGAGTCATTGTCTGTTCAAATCACAATTGTTGATGCAAAATTTTGTCCAAAGTGAGGAACCCGCACAAGAATTCAATATATATATATATGTTTTTATTTTTTATTTTAGAGTTCAACATGACTGGTGGAGGATTCGAATCCATGATCTCTTGGTCAAGGAGATGTACTTTTAACCTGTTGAACTATGTTCGATTTTGGCCACAAGAATTCAATATTGATGTGGTGTTATGCTCAGCATAGTTCGATGTTTAAGTTACACTATGACATTTTTTTTATTTTTCCTGACGTCGAATATCATTGCTAGAAAATCAGAAAATGTCGGGAAAAACTTATCCCGACGTAAATTTTTTCGTCGCAGTTTCATCGTAAAAAAACAACGTTG
>JAOANK020751786.1:0-10981 GCA_026257165.2 Telfairia occidentalis | reverse complement strand
GGAGGACGAAACGGTCCCGCTGATTCCTCCACATGAAATCCGCCCCAAATCAAGGCCGAGCGGAAGCGTTACACCACGAATGACTCCCCAACCTCAAGTATAAAAGCAAGGCAGAACCATCTCAAAAGGTATGCAACGAAACCAGAGTACATCTTCTTACTCATTTCCTTTGCCTCTACTAACTTGAGCGTCGGAGTGTGGTCACCACCACCCCACCTCACCTCGTCCTCTATTTTCCAGGTCCGAGGTCAGTTGTGACATAAGCGCACGTCAGAGGCAGGATATTCCGTGCATCAACAATATATATGTTTTAATTTTCTTAATGTTCTTAAACTAAACTTTCAAATTGTTGTCGGAGTGAGTAGCCGAAAAGATAAATTTATAGTTGAAAGAAATGAAATAATTATAAAACTTTTGACATTTCAAAACTTTTAACATTATAGCTTTTGTCATTCTATTGTATTATTAATTGTTTTATCTCATACCACATTTTCAATGAATTTTAGGTTACATTATTTTGTTAATATATCAATTAAGAAAAAATATATAGGTCTTTTCATATTTTCATTTTGAAAGAAGTTATTTTACCTTGATTAGATCCATTATTTCTTTGAATTACATTTTTTTATTATTTAAAATTTTAAAATTGTTAAGCTAAGGTTTTGTTGCATATTGAAAATTTTAATCTCAACAAAGATCAAATTATTTTATTAAGTTGACCCTATTATAATAAAAAAATATTAATTATAATTGAAGAAGGAATTTTAAAATTCTTAGGAAATGAAATGATTAAACTTTTTGTGTTCTAACTTTTTAGATTCCATACAAATTATTATTAATTTTTAATTTGATAATTATAATTAATTGAAAACTTTGTGAGGTATAAAGTTATATGAATTTTTCTTTTCAACTAAAGAAACATATTTTTGTAACTGAGAGTAATGAATCAAAAGAGATAAAAATAAGGAAAGAGCGAAACACTAAGTGTTGATGAAAAATGGTAAAAGAAAGCCCTCAAGAAATTATATATTTTTCTTTTCAAAACATTATAAATAAAAAAAACAATACACTAATTATAAAATAACAATAAAAAATAATAACCGTAAACTAATAATAATACTCTAATTATACTCATTTCTTAAAATATATTTACTCACTTGATAATAGCTAACATCACAAGCTTAGAATTCGATATATAGATTTGACAGCTCATGCAACTTGAATATAATACCAACATCTTGACTTGCTTTCAAGATTGAAGAGATTTTGAGAGTAAATATTTGAGATAATTAAAAAACAAAGAAAGAATGAAATTCTAATTGTTTGTGAAAAAATAGTGAAAAAAGTCCCTTTTTATAATTGTAAAGGATGAAAAGTTACAAAATTTTTAAAATTCTTAAACTTTTGAAATTCTATTATTTATTATAAATTATAATTAAGGGGAAAAAAAACTTGTAGGATAAACTTTTTGCATTTCAACTTTTAGATTCTATACATTTATTATTAATAATAATTTATTATTTAATTAAAGAAATTTTTTTTAAGGTTGTAGGAAAACTTTTTACCTTCCAACATTTTAAATTTTATAATTTTATTATTGTTGATTGATAAATAATTATTAATTTATTAATTTATTTATTATTTATAATTAATTGTTAATTGTATACTTTGTAAATTGATAATTTAAAATAAGGACAAAAGTGTTTAAAAATATTTTTCTAAAATTTTTACTTTTTAACCGGTATAGATATAGATATAGATATAGATTATTGATATATATTATTTATTTATTTATTTAAGAAAAGTAAACTCAACTAACTTTAAAGAAATGAATGTACATAAAATGAGAGAAAAAGGAAAGCTTTAGGAGGACTCTCCGGTTATCAGTCGGCTTCTTCAAATAATGAAGAAGAGAGAACAAAAACACACAAAAACTATGGAAATAATGTATTTGATAAAAAGAGGATGAATCTCTCAAGGACAACAAACTTGAGGAAAAAAACCAACTACATTTCAACCAACAACAAAAAGAAAAGAGTTAAAATATAATTTGAGTCCCTAAAATTTATGTTGGTTTCTAAATTGTATCTATAGCTTAGAAAATTTTATATTAGTCTGCGAGAGTCTTAATAGGTTCTAAATTTTGTCTTTCTTAAAATAAAGTTTATATTTCAAATTAACGAGAAAGAAACGGATTGAAATTGGTTTATAAGCTAAATATATAAATTAGGTCTTAATGTTTGCGTCATTTTAATTTTCTCTCTTAATATTTAAAAGTTTCAATTTCATCTCTTTTATACATTGGTTTTTATTTTGTCAATCAAATTTTCGTTAAAATTAGTTGACAAAATAATAATATCATGTCAAAATAATTTTTTTTAGAAGAAAATGAATTTTATTAGAAAAGAGATGCCACTTGGGCTACATTTGAGATGCTTTCTTCCTCCCCAATACACTTAATTAATTGAATTTAAAATACTCAATGTGTTATTTTGATAAAATATATATACATGTACAATACCCCTACTCTCACACACACAATTTGCTCTGAGAGTTTAGAATTCAAACTTTCCACTAAAGCATATGAACCAAACCTTTATCAAGGTTGGCTCCCTCGACGTTTGGAGAGTCTAAATTTTCGTTTATAAAGCATTCTACTGAGGACTGTTTGTTTGGCGGGAATCTGACATTTGGATTACTCCATTTGTTTTTAAGTAATCTAGGATATTTGGGTATCCTCATATGTCAAAATCGGAGACATCTATCTAATTTCAAATGCCTTTTGAAACATGAGATTTTAAGATTCTTATGTCGATGACAACTTTTAGTAATAGTTTTACCCTTTATTTTTCTTTTTATTTGATACTTTCTATATTATATTTAAAAATAAATAATTGCATTCATGCATTTAGACAAAAATTGACAATTAACTATATTTATATTTTACATTTATATATAAAATAAACTTTAGGTAAAATGAATAATATCTCAATTTATTTTTTGATTTAAATTTAATATAGAATATTCTTTTATTTTTTATCTTTCCAATAGTTACTTCATATTTTTATTATGATTGAGTTTTCTCTCTTGTACATCTCTTGAAAATGATTTTTTCAGTTATTTATTTGTATTTTCTCTTAAAATTAATTAATACTAAGTATACATTTCAAAACACAAAACAAATTCAATTATAAACAATTGTGATTCCTCTAAAAAAAAATCTAATTTGATAATATGGTAAATGTAATCCATTAAAAACACTATCAATTATATCAACAGTCGTTTAAGGAAGAAAAACAAATTCAAATTTAAATTAATATTTAATATTCAAGACATCATACAAAAAAAAATCTCAAATTAATATAAGTTAATTTGTTTGACAAAATAACAAATAAAATTAGTATAATCTAAATTGTCATAGAAATAAAATACTAAATTAATAAAGACTAAAATATTATATAAATTTAAATTATATTAAACTGATATATAAAACACCTAAAAATTAGTAAGGGTATTATTGGTATAATATATAATCTTGTGATATTCCTCTACACAAATACTTCCAAACAAGCATAGTCATCCAAATATTCTAAAGGATTCTTATGAATTATTCTTTCTAAATAAACATGGTTATCTAACTTGTTGGACATCTACAATTCCGAACATTTATAATTTCAGGCATCTGAAGATTTCAGTTATTCAGATTCTCAAAAATCAAACGACCCCTAAAGGTTATGATCCAAACATCAACCAAACTTGGCTTAGTTCAAGCTTAGGAGAGTTTCGAACCTTAACTTTATCCCATAGAAGTTTGGAGCGACATATGGACCAAACCTCGACTGAAAATGGCTTCCGTCGAGCTTTGGACAAAGTCTTCGATGGAGGCGTATAGACCAAACCTTAATCAAAATTGGCTTCCTTCGACGTTTGGGGAGTTTGGAGTCCAAACTTTGACCTCTAGAGGGCAAAATTGCTTCCCTTCGAGCATTGGAGAGTTTTGAGCATAAACTTTCGCTCCTAAAGGGTTCAATAGGGCATATGGATCAAACCCCGAACAAACTTGGCTTCATTCAAGCTTTTGTGAGTTTAAAGCACAAACTTTGGTGTCTCGAGGGTTTGACATGAGATATGTGTAGGATCGTATGGCAACACTAGAAAAAGAGTGAATAGGGTTACTTAAAAAAATTAAAACATTTTTTTATTAGTTTAGACATAATTAAAGCAATTAAAACCAATCTAATAAACACCTTAAAATTAATTAGAAATATAAAACTATTTAACTGAATATGCATTTCAATTAACATGAAATTCAATAGCAGAAATTTAAAAGTGAAGAAAAGAGAAATGACACCGAAAATTTTATAGTGGTACGAAAATTCTTACTCCACTCCCTAAAACTCCTTCTTGGGTATTTTACTACTACAGCTCTCTAACGAGTGAGAACCAAAGACGGACAATCAATGCTTTTACAGGTGCAATAGTAAACCCCTATCAATCCTTTTGCAAACTCAAAATCCAACCTATACCGATCTTTCTACCAGGTTCAAGATCAAACCACTACTGATCCTTTTAATGAGTACGAGTTCAGAATCAAACCACATCAAATTCTTCTATCGGTTTAAAATTAAACCACTCTCATAATCCCGACGTATTTCCACACCTTATTACAAAATCCAATAAAATAAAAGTTGAAATAAAGTTCTCACAAAGATTACATGTTATCTCAAAGAACAAATAAAATAAAGTTTAGCCTAGAAATAAAATTGAATCTCTCACAAAATGATTTTGTCTAACAAGAAGGTGAATACAAAATGAAGCTTGAGAGAAGACAATAATGGAGGCTTAGGAGAGAAAACTTCAGCACTTTAAATTTGTATTTTGGAGAAGAAAGGTTCCTGAAATTGAAAAGATAATTTTGGCTTAAAAGAATATCAAAATTGGAATTAAATCTGGCCATTAGATCTAAGTAATTTAAATCAATGGTGAGGATTTAATGAATAAAAAAGAAAGCAAAAACTGCTAGTTTTCTTTTATTGAAAAAATAGAAAGAAAATGGAAAGAAAAGGTGAAAGTTGGGCTCGAACCACGTCTTGAAGTGAAGGAATTTGCATTTGACGCGTGTTGTTTATGAATTTCTGCTCAATTTTCTTTTAGCCATAACTTCTTCATTTAGTGTCTGATTTAAGCAATTCAAATTGCGTTAGAACCGTCTTTTCGAGCTTAACATAATGGACACTTCAAAAAAATATTAAAATATCAATAAATTTTAAAAAAATTTGTTATTATCAAAACATATAGTATGATTGAAGCTCATAAAACTAACAATATGAACCAAACCTCAACCATACTTGGCTCCCTTCGAGTTTTTGAGAGCTTAAAACTAAAACATTTGCCCCTAAATGGTTGATTAAGGCATTAAGACTACATCGACCAATCTTGACTAAGTTCCAAATTTTGAGAGTTTTTAATCCTGGTTTGGTGCAACGTAAAGACCAAACGTCGTCAAACTTGGCTTCATTCGAGCTTTGACAAGTTTCGAAACTAGGCTTTAGCCCCTAGAGAGTTCGACATGACGTATGGACCAAACATCGACCAAGATAGGCACCATTTGAGCTTTTGAGAGTTAGAAACCAAAACTTTGGCCTCTACATTGTTTGACTAAGACGTATAGGCCAAACCTCAACCACACTTGGCTCCTCTTAAACTTTGGAGAGTTTGAAACCCAAAGTTTGGCCCTAGAGAATTGGTGTATGGACCAAATCTTGACCAAAGTAGGCTCTCTTCAAGCTTTAAAGAGTTTGAAGCTCAAACTTTGGCTCACTAAGAGTTTATCACGACGTATGGTCTAAACATTGGCCAAAGTTGGCTCCTTCAAACTCTTGGGAGTTTGGAGCAAAAACAGTTTTTCCATAGAGGGTTCAGTGTAAGGTATAGTCTGAACATTGACCAAAATTTGGCTTTGTTTGAATCTTGGAGAGTTTGAAGCCCAAACTTTGGCTTCTAGACGGATTCAAGCGAAAAACCAAATCGAAATCGAATCACACTTAGCTCTATTTGAGCTTTAAAGGTTTTCCTCTAAAGGGTTTAGCGAGACATATGAACTAAACATCAATTAAACTCGATTGTTTCTAGTTTTGGGGGCTTTGTCATATCAGAATGTTACCCAAAATGAAATTGAAGAAGTTAATGACAAGTGAAGTCATGAGAACGCAAGGGGCATAAAACTCATATTTGATTACCATAAACTTTTCATTCTATCCTTTTTCCTCAATGATTCTATTCTAAAAATGTTCATATGCATTCACGATTGTAGGGAGACGATGAGCTGGCACCACAATTGTTCCATTCACCATAAGTCTATTTAGTACAATTGCACCTCTATATGCGAGAAAGCTAGAATGGTATTTGTAATAAAAGGTAAGAGAGGTTAATAAGTGGATTCTAGCCAATTCGAGATCATTCCGTTGACAAGGCATCAATTACCATCACGAAATTCGATGGTTTGATCCCTCAATCTTGCAATTGTTGAACTCAAAATAAATAAAAATTGGATTATACAAAAAACTTTTAGCCAATAAAAATTTGTCACACCAGAAAGTACGAGCTTTTAGTGAATAGTAGGAAAACAATTTTAGTATGATAATCATCAAGATTCTTTCCTTGAGAAATTGGGAAAGTGATGCTCTTTCCTCAGGCATGTACATTGTTAGGGGTGAGAATTTGACCAACACAGGTGGCAAGCCCACGACAAAGCCACATGTCCTCTTTCGACTAACGACGTCGTCAACGCTAATTACTTTAGAAAACTACGTCTATGACATGGTGTGACCATCAAGCTCACCTCAGCACATGCTAAAGATCACGCAAAAGATCACTTCACATCTGCCAATCCCATCGATTGAGGTACACGAAATCAATTGCTCTATCCGTGATCCTCGTCATCTACCATGATTCACGATGGATGAGGTGTCATCGCCACCTGCAGGCCCTCTATAAATACCACTGAATGCCCTAATGGTAGGTACAGATGAATACCTTTGTGAATTCACCTAATTCTCGTGAAACTCCACTAACTTGATTGTCGGAGCCTAGTTGGCAAAGCCTCACGCCGGAGCTAGCTTACACTATTGAAGGTTCCAACTTTCATCACAACCGCTAACGAACATCGTACATGCCGACACTATGCAAAAGACTCCCTTTGGTCCCCCGACCAACACCAAGGCAAGGTGCTTCTTAATCACCAGTTGGTTGGACATTTCATTTTCGAAAGAAAGTAACCAAATATGACAAATTCTAGAATAAGTAAATAGGTGCTCAAAGGTGTTGGGATTTATGCCCTAAGCTTGTGACATCATGTAAATTATAGTAATGTAAATAAGATAGACTTAAATATTATTTGTGACATTCAATGTCTAATCGCTCCTTAGCCACCGGATGTGTTCTTAAACTTGATATGTAATAGACATACGAGAGGATTAAGTTTAAGAATAGTGGCTTAAATTGTCTACAGTATATGAATAGGGTTGGAGACCTTATTATGGTACACTATTGATACAATCCACTTTGTAGCTGTTACAAATGGTCTTATCCGGATCGTTCATGTGATGACATGTGAGTAGTGGTTGGTATGCAATGGGATTGCATAAGACTCGATTGCGATGTGTTATGCACATTTCTTATAAGATCGTTGAAAGAAAATGCAAACACATCACTAGGATGATCATAGGTCATTTGATCTGAATCTTGAGTGTGTTATGAACTACTGCCTATGTAGGTGTGTTCTTTGAGCAGCACGGTGAGAGTAACTTATTTGTTTGCTCAATAAATTTAATGTCTTGGGAACACATTCAATTAGGGAGTTGGGAACATTCCTACACGAGATGGAATTCAAAGCAACTTAATAGTGGAAAGTGCAAGTGTGCACTTCTCCATATTGAGTGAGTATATAAGTAATTCCCTTAATATTCTGTTCTAGAACTAGAATAATAGGGTACTCGCCTTCTTGATACCCCAAGAAGGATATTTTCCATGATGAGATTCATGGAAGGCTATCCATTAGAGAATCAATGATACGTAAGAAGTAAGAGGTGGGGCTAGGGCACAACGGTAATTCCACCCAACTTGAACCACGAGTCACTTTGTGAAGGATCAAATGAGTTGTTATGGTTATATTCGTGGACATAACTCTTCTACAGTGTAAGAGTGCAACCTCAAGTTTATAGTGGAGTTACCTTCGGTCAATGGTGGGATTGGTGAGTTGAAGAGTTTGACTAACAGATCTTAACCATTGAAGCTCAAAGTTGTAAGTCCATAAGGTCTCATTGCTAGCTCGTTACCTCTGTAACGAATAATTGATTAGGAAAAAATTAAATAATAAAGATTAATTAATTTTTACTTAAATTATTTAATTTTGATATTAATAATAAATTAGATTTATTATTAATTAATTACAAATTGGATAATTTAATTTGGATATTAAAAATAAATTAGATTTATTATTAATTAATTAAAAATTAAGATTATTTAATTTGGCTATTAATAATAAATTAGATTTGTTATTAATTAATGGGCTAGATGCATGAATAACAATTTTTTGAAAAAAATTTGTAAATGTAGCAATGCTTTTTCGAAATTTGTAAATATAGCAAAGAAAATATAAAATCTAATTTCTATTTTTTATTTTTCCAATTTTACCCTCGTTAGTGTAACGCCCCATTTTTTTTTAATTTAATTTGGCCAATTATGGAGATTATTTAGAATTTATTTACCCTAAATAATCTAGATTTTATGAAGAAATGTTTTCTTATTGTTTGAATAAAAGAATCTAATTGACTTTTTAGATAAAGATAAGATAAGATAAAATGAAAAGAAATTTGAATTTGGGAAAATATCCTTAAATAAAGCCAAATTAATTATTAAACCACACAACTAATTTTGGTTAATAAAAAATAATCATCTTCTTCCCCAAACCCCCTCACACTCTCCTCCATCTCTCATCACTCTCACTCTCACCCTCACTCTTTCCTCCTCCCCCATCTCTGGCAACTGGTAGCAGCCCCCACCCGGCGACAACTCAGACCGGCGGCGGTGGTGGCCGCACAACAGGTAGCAGCCTCTCTCTCTCTCGTGCGTGATATTCACAAGGGGGGCATTCTCTGACGAGTCCTCCGACGGCAGCCACACACCAGACCTCCGGCGGCGAAGGCACACACCGGCGGCGAACGTGGGGAGTTTTCCTCCAACTCGAGCTTCAAACGTGCGTAAGAAGGATTGTGCAAGTTTTTCCGGCGAGTGACGTAGCCCACTGGATAGATCAGGGATTGAACTACAAAACCTGAAGAAAATTGACCTCGCCAACGAGCGGCTGCGCGTGGGCGGTGCTGAAAAACAGTATGTCATGTGCTGATCGATAAGCTCTGTATAGTTTCCGTTTTTCAAAATCCTAACAAAAGAACGTTAAAGTCCAAAAATCAGGATTTTCTCTAATAACCTTACCCTTTGGAATATATGTAGAAGAATCGGTTGGGAAAATTACCGGCTTAGCAAGGATTTACTTTAGGGTCCTTAAAGAAATCAGGTAAGTGACTCTACTTACGGAGAAGCTTTAGAGCTAGAATGGACAAATTGCGTGTTAATTGCTTTGTTAAGAATATTTTATTATGTATGATGAGCATGCGTGTATGATTTTATATTGTGTTATTACAGAATTATTGGACTGAACAATGATGATGAGCATGCTTATATGATTTACTATCATTATTGCATGTAGAATTATACCATGACATATATAGTATGTGGACTGTTAGAAGCACCGATTGATAATTATGTTGGGTGCTTTGAATGTTATGATATTTCAGGAATAGAAATTATGTTCAATATGATTGATAAGATAGTTGGGACCTATGCATGGACTGTTGTGTATTGCACGGACTGAAATAATAAGTGACAACCTCCCCTGATTTAGAGAGTAGTGTTGGGGGGGGGGGGTCCCGGCTACACTGCTTGAGTGTCATCCGTTATCAGATAGTAGTAGGGCCCCTTGAGAAGTATCACACTAGTACTCCAGAGGTGGCATATGAAAGGAAGAGGGAGTGTTGTCATAGAGAGGATTTTTATTAAATGACATGTCATAATGAATTGGCTACCATAAAAATGAATTGGCTTCTATCCTAGACTGAATAATGAATTGACTAGTAGCCCAAATTGAAAATGTTAGAAGTAGGTCCCGCATGAGCATTGCATGATTGTGTGTGTGTCCAACTGTGGGTTGGGTTACTTATTGGGTATGTGTTTTACATACTCAACCTTTTCTTCAACATTTTTTTTAGGTAATAGTACTGGTGCTCTTAATGGCGGATGAGGATCGGTTAAGATGAAGCCATGGTTGAGTCACATGATTTTCCACATTTTAAATGTTTTATTTTCAGTATTATTAATTTATTTAGTTAATTTTGTATTATTGAACCATTATGAGTTTTAGCATTTTATTTAATTCTTGAGGATTTTTTAGCGTTATATTATTATGTTTTAAATTGGGAACCCGATAATTTTACATTTAATTATTTTCTCTATTTAATTATGCTGATTTAAAGTTCAACATAAAATTCTAAATGCTAAACCCAAGTCATTTGAATGTTTTATGCATGCATGATAGTAACGATTCTAGAAATTGAGTCAAAAAAGGTTGGGTCGTTACCGCTAGTATATCAACATTTATATCAATAGTATATCTGATATATTTTTGGTATATCAATCAATTGATATACTTTATATTTGATATATTAGTTAACTGATATACTTTATATTTGGTATATTAGTCAAATGATATATACTTATATATCAGTTGACTAATATACGAAATATAAAGTACAATTATATAATGTATACACCAAATTTACCACTCATATACCAAATTTATCAATAAACAAGTGTTCATGCATTTGTTATTATTTGTGGATTTAATTTGAATTCTTATTCATTT
>JAOANK020751692.1:0-10981 GCA_026257165.2 Telfairia occidentalis | reverse complement strand
CAAACTTGTGGAGTGTTTCTTCCTTGGAGTATGGGTTTGTGAATAATGCGAAAGCATTCAAGTTGTCTTGCTCTCTAGCCTTGACCATTTTTCAAAGGTAAACCGTTCCTATCCTATCCTTTGGGTTGGTTTTCACTAACTTTGGGTTTTAGTGACTTTGAGTGTTTAGGGGTTTGCATAACCAAGGGGTTTCTAGCATCGAGTTCCACTAAAGTTCTTAGTGAGATCAAGTGAGTTCAACTTTGGTGCCTTGATCGTGGAGACTTGCTTGGCAAATCGCTTGCAAGGAGTTTTGCACCCATCATTTGGTATCAGAGCTTTGGCTCTACATCAGTTATATGTTTTCTTTTATGTCCATTATTTAAAAATACCAAAAGTTTCTTGAGTTTCTAGCCTTCTGTTGTGTTTAGTAATCAATTTTCTTTCTTGTGTATTGAGGTTAAACTTGCTTCCGAAGCATTGCTTAGTCTCACAAGATTAACTCGTTCCAAGACATTTTTTCCTTTGAACCAAGCCATAAACCTGAGAGGAGATGCCTTTTGTTCAAACCTCAACCGTTGGGCGAAGCCTGCAAAACTCCTTAACCATAGCCAAACTTCAATAGACTTTTCTTCCCTATTTTGAATTCCAAAAATAGTCAAATCAGGTACCAAATTAAAGCCCATCGAATAATCTTTCTAACCATACATGTTTCGATTTATTTAGACTCTTGTAGAGAAAGTTAGCACATATTGAACACACACTGTTTGAAAGCACAGAACTGTAGAATTGAGTCTGCGATAGTCTAGTTTCGATTGACTATATCTTGGCGATTCCAGAAGCAAAATTAGTCAAACTTGGTGCCAAAAGAAATCTCTTTAAGTTAGCTTTCCAACCCTATAAAGATCGTTCAAATCAAAGTTATGAAGTAAAAGTTATTGCCAGAAGGGTAAGTGCTGTCTGCCAAGAAAACTTTCCATATTTGAGTTTTACCAAACAAGGAAACTATTGGGAAATTATTTTTCCGAATTTACCAGCCTTATTTTTGGTAAAAATAAATTATTTTTGCCATAGTACATTGCTAAATAAGTGTGCATATAAAAATCTAAAGAATATTTGGCCACCAAGGGTCCAAAATTAATTTTTTATTTTTTCATATTGCCGAAATTAAAAATCCAGCAGCCCCACTTTTTTCTTTTTTGTTTGCAGACACCCCTATACCTGTCCAAAATAGATTGCATACCACCACCTTACTGTATACCTTCATATCTTTTACTTGCCATTGATTTCACCCCAAAACCTTACCCATACACCTCATGCCTATACCCCAAGCTCACCCCCACTTGTCTTGTGTATTGAGTTTATTATTATTTTGTTACTTGGAGATAGATTTGTGTTGTTAGGTTGTTTGTTTAATTTTGCATACACGTTTCCTAGAGTGCTTTAGGTTCAGTTTTTGTGATAGAGTCTTGTTGTTTGAATTCTTAAGTAGTTAGTATTAGACTTTTTGCTTGAGTCAAAAGCCTCTAGAGTTAGAAGTTGTTTGTTTGCTCTAGTACTTTACTTTCTCATTCTTATTCCAACTCTATTTTTCAGCATCATGTACCATAAGGAGAAGAGTAAAATACACTTCATTAGTTGCAAAATTGGAGGCTCTTGCAATAAAGTCCCTACATTCCATGGAAGCACCAATCTGAAAAAGTACCTTCAATGGGAGAAAGAAATTGAAAGCATCTTTGAAAGACATCCTTGTAGTGATGATATGAAGGTTAGAGTAATAATTCAATGTCTTAAAGATTATGCTTTAACATGGTGGGATTCTTTGTGTATGAATAGCCTCATAGAGAGAACTCAAGTCCATAATGAGGAAGCACTTTGTTCCTAAGTCCTTCATCAAGTTGAAAAACTTGAGACAAGGAAGCAATAGTGTGGAGACCTACTATGAGGAGATGTGCACGCTACTTGATGAACTTGACCTTTATGAAGATGAGGAGACCATCATGAACCGATTCTTCGAAGGACTTAATGGAGAGATTGCCATGGGAATTGCCAAAAGAGAAGAAATTCAATCTTGAACTAACTTGGAAAAGATGTTGTACATTGCCAAAAAGGTTGAAAGAAGGCAACAAAGAAAGGCTTCAATGTATGCTAATCCTAATTCTATCTCTAATGAGTTTGCTAAGTTTGAAAAGGTTAGATTGCCTACTTTAGTTCCAATTGTAGAAAAGAAAGAGCATGATGTACTTTGTGGAACTATGTATGATTTACCTTGTACTAGTATTAGCAAAGTGTTGCATGACTTTATATCCATGATTGAGGAAGGAAGTGATAAGAAATTACTTTGTGATTCCATGCATGTTGTCCATAATTCCTTAGATTGCAAAATGTTGAATGATCCCATGCTTATGGTTGAAAATAGTGAATTACTTTGTGATAATGAGCATAATAATCCAATTTCCTTAGATTGCAATGCAATTGATGCATGTGTGCCCATGTTGAGAGTAGTACTATTAAAGATAGATCTTGTGATGTTATACTTGTTGATTCTTGTGCATTAGATAGCAAAGTTTCATGTGATTATAGTATGTCTATTCTTTCTCTTTCAAGCATGATGTAAATATTGATATTTGTGAGTTGAAAGAAGAAAGTGTCGAGAATGAGAGTGAGATGTCAACTAGTTTGCCTTACAAACCCCCTCTCATGGAATTATTGTATAGAGATCCTTACTTTTACACTAACATATTTTGTCCTAGTGTTTGTTTTTTTATAAGAAATTTTCAGGGAGTCCTCATTCCTAAGGAAGGCCGAACATTAATAGGGATGACCCTTATTACGTCCAGAAGGAGCCAAGAAGAATTCTTCCACCATCCTCTCATGACTTTAAGATTGCTTTACAAGGTAAGTATGAATCATGTCTAAATTTTGAAGCTACTAACCCAATTCCTCTTTCTGTTATTTTCAAGAAATGAAACATGAGGAAGTTCAAGAGATGGTTGTATATCAAGATAAGAACCTTTCCAAGATTGGAAATTTGAAACCAAGATCGAGGGAAAGGAGATTCCAAAGTTGAAACCAAGATCGAGGGAAAGGAGATTCCCAATATACTCTAAAGAATTCTATCTTGAGTTTGATCCAAGAAGGAGAATTCCTTTCCAAGTACTTTCAAGGAAGCATGAGGATGATTACAAGATTGCCCTTCTAGGTAAGTATACCATCGCTTTCTTGTTATTACTATTGATAATGTTTCTCTTTTGTATAGGTGAACACAAAGAAGTGGAACCTAAGAGAAGAATTAAGGAGAAAGACCAAACCAAGCACTACTACCGTGGTCACAAGGTGTTGTGTTGGAGAAGAAAGAAACCAAACACCCAATGGAGGCCAAGGAGATCAAAGCATAAGATCAAAAAGCCTCGTGATTGGGTTTGGAATCACTTTTGGAGAGAGAGAAGAACTTTAAAAGGACAAACCAAAAGGAGGCTCAAAAGAACAACATCATCTCTAGATTATAAGATTGCCCTTCAAGGTAAGCATAATATGATTTACTTGTTATTACTAATCATGTTTATCTTTTGTGTAGGAAAGCATGAAGGAATCAAGTCTAAACATTATTACCATGGGCAACAATACGAGGTGCCAAACACCAAATGGAGGCCAATTAAAACAAAACATAAAGTAAATGGGCCAAGCAATTGGGTTTGGAAGCACTATTGGAAGGAACTGACAACTTCCAAGGAAAATATTAAGAGGAGACTAAAGAAGCCACTATTATCTTAGACTTCAAAGTTGCTTTGCAAGGTGAGTATAGTGCATTTGCTTCTTTTGAAATTACTAACTTGGCTTGTTTATATGTAGGTTCAAGTTTAGTTCAAGGACGAATCTTCTTCAAGAAGGAGGAGATGATACGATCATAATAACCCTCAAGTCCAACGAGTCAAGAAAACGGAAAAATAGGAATTTTGAGAAAAGATCAAGGGCATTCGAGGACAAGAAAGCTAAAAGAAGGAGGAATTCAGAGGCATTTTTGTCAAAGAAAAATTCCCAGCAGAGCCTAGACACCCAAGACAGCGCCTCAATGCTCGCACCACACAGCATCACGCACACAAGCAATGGCGCGCCCAGCCAGCACCTCACATCGCCCATGTGCCCATGCCTGCCGCCTGAGCCCGCGCATACAAAAACCTCACAGCGTTCATGCTTCTTATGCATGCCTGCGAGTGCCTTCCATGCCATGCGTGCTTACCATAAGCCTTGCTCGGACACACTCGCGCGCCTGCGCTCATGCTATCCCACCCGCACGCCGCAACCCTCTCAAGGCTCCTCAACGCCCGCGCTTGCTGCCCTCTACCGCCACCCATGCGCCTACACCAAATATGGGAATATTTTCCCCCTTGGGATTTCCTTTGTAATGCTTGGAATAATTTGGCTTAAATATTATTTCAAAATTAAATAAGTCATATTATTTTCAAATTAGGAACACTTTTATTTGCTTTTATTTATTTTCTAAAATTTCTTAAGTATTTTAGGAAAAAAATTCTCATTTAGGCAAATAGGTGAATATTATTCCTAAATGTTAAGGGATATTATTCTATCGGATTTTATTATGTTTTATTTTATTCACAACGCAAATCAGGAATAGTTATCCCTCCCTCCCTATTTTCAAAATCCCCCTTTGACTTCTATAAAATGCCAAAGGCTTTGTACGTTTGATGGATTTTGAATGAATGAAAATTTTAAGTTCTTTTTAATAAAAGACTTGTCAATTTGCATACGCAATTGAACCCCTCCTTTAAGCAGCCTTTTGTGCGTGGCTTAAAAGTGCTTGTAAAGAAGCATTCCAGCTTGGTTGGTCACCAAACTTGTGAAGTGTTTCCTCTTTGGAGTAAATGGGTTTGTGAATAGTACGAAAGCATTCAAGCTGTCTTCCTCTCTGGCCTTGATCGTTTCTTCAAAGGTAAACCATTCCTATCCTTTCCTTTGGGTTGGTTTTCACTAACTTTGGGTTTTATTGACTTTGAGTGTTTAGGGGTTTTCATAACCAAGGGGTTTCTAGCATCGAGTTCCACTAAAGTTCTTGGTGAGATCAAGTGAGTTCAACTTTGGTGCCTTGATCGTGGAGACTTTCTTGGCAAATCACTTGCAAAGAGTTTTACACGCATCAGGTGGGTTAATAGTAGTAAGCGGCATGTGGGACATGCTTCATGCAAGTTAGTGGTGGCTAAGGAGGGTTGGTGACAAATTTAAGGCGACTGAAGCGGAGCAAGGTGTCATCGACATTCGCTGCAAAAGAAAAGTCGTCAGAAGCTCTTAGATTATGCCACAAGTGGTGCGCGTGAGCTACACTCTCGGCGGTGAGGGTGCAGTTCTCAATGTGTGAGGCAATGATTAAGGCGATTGATGGCAGCGTAGGGCTTCTAGGGACCAGTGGAATCGAAAACTGAGAGTGTGACAAGAATTGGCGATGACGTGTGGAGGTCGGCTGCGACGCGTGAAGGCGGTGTCTTCCAGAAGCTTTCCGGTAGTGTTTCCTTCCTAAATCCAATCCCGAAAATCGTTTAAGTCTAGTTATAAGAAAATTTACTAATTTACATTAGGTGCTTGACTTTAGGTTGATCAAGTTTCCTTAGAACAAATCAGTAAAAGAACGTAGAACTCGCATAAGGTAAGTGGCTATGCTTATGAAACTGCCTTAAGGCTTAGGTCAAATTGTTTGATGCATGTATGTTGTGGTGTACCTGACCGCGGTCGAAGCTCTTCAAATTAAATACGGATTTTTTTAATCTAACTTGTAGATATAGTAGAACTAGGCCGAATCCCAAGGGAACTGAGAGGATTAATTTCTCATTGCTAGACAATAGAACTAAAAATAAAACAACATTTTTTGAATTGGTAAATTGACTTAAACTAAATTAAACTAAAAATTAATAAAAGTAAAAACAATTTAAATTAATAAAAATGGATCTTACCGAATATCCAATTCAAAGGAAAATTTCCATTCAATTCTAATTTGATCATAGGCTTAAAAAGATGATTTTCGATTCAAGAACTTAGTCTACTAGACACGATAATGTGACAAATATAATTTCTCCTAAATTCATTGACTCAAACTCCGCATCCAAGTCAATTCTCATCAATAAATTAATTGGGTACGATAGTGTTTCATATCAATTGAAAGATAGCATTAAAAAAATTTTGACTAAACCAAAAGTAATTAATCGAGATAGCTACAATTTAATCACTTTTGTTTTTTATTTCCCTAGAATCTATTATGCAAGGTATGTAAAATGGAATAGCCGCATTTATACACACATAAGCCAACTCTTTGCTATTTTATTTCAATCATTTTGAATAACTAAGATCACAAGTTCATGGATAGTGATAGAAAGATTGAAATTAAATTAAGATGTCAATTTAATTAATGACAATCATTCATAAAAATTATGAACAAGAAATAAAAACTTCTTGAATTTAAAGAAAATTCATAGAAAGGATCAAAGCCTCACAAAATTTACAATTAGAATTGGAATTAGCATCTCCACCCTTGAATTAGAAATGAAAAATTAGCCACTCATGGTGACTAAGATAGAACTGGATCAAAAAGGAGAAGATTCATTAAGAAACTCAAATGTTTACTGTGATTGTGTTGTGTCCTCCTCTCTACATGCTAGTGTCAACCTTTCATAGACCAAGAAAGACTAAAAAAATCGTACCCAAGGG
Organism: Telfairia occidentalis; assembly: GCA_026257165.2. NCBI lineage: Eukaryota > Viridiplantae > Streptophyta > Magnoliopsida > Cucurbitales > Cucurbitaceae > Telfairia > Telfairia occidentalis. The sequence continues at coordinate 4,288 of JAOANK020751692.1, read as the reverse complement.
ATTTTTTTTTAAATAAAAAAAGGGGCTGATAGCAAATATAGCAATTGGGCATAAAATAATAGCATTTATAGCCAAAAAAAAAATTGTAAAGATGGTAAAAAATTGCCCAATTTTTTTTGTTTATAGTCTATCAACGATAGACTTAAATAACATCATAAGTTTAGTCTGTCAGCGATAGACTTCTATCAATGATAGATTATATATTATGTTGTGATTTAAGTCTATCAGAGATACAAGTCTATTGCTAATTGACTAAATTATATCACTTGAGTTTTGAAATTCCTATAGTTTGTGTAGCGTTTCTTCACTTTCAAATCTCATAAGTTCTTATTATAATTTGACTTGTTGTTTATATGTTTTGATTTGTTAGTCTATAACTTTTGATTTAGTAGTTATGTTTCTTTATTTAATTTTTTTTTGTAACTTGTTAGTTTAAAGTTCATTTTTTTTTTCATTTATAGTCTATAGATTGGTATCGTTGATAGACTTAAATAAAAGCATAAATTTAGTCTATGAACGATAAACTGTTATCTGTCAATGATAGACTATATATTATATTGACTACATTATCATATATTTTTAAATTTTTTTAACTTGAATAAAGAATCAAACAAAAAATGGACATGATCTTAGAAAACAAAAAGAAAAAATCAAGTGGTGAAGGTAAGAAATCTTTTTTGCTATTTAATGAAGTATTTTTTTTTAGGTTATGATTTAAGTCTATCTCTAATAGATCGTCTATCATTGTGATAAAAGTCTATCAGATCTATCAGTGATATCAACTTATCAATATCATTGTCCTCGTATTTGTCACAGTTGTAAAATATGTAAATTTCCACAAGTTGTAAAATGATATAATATCAATGATTGACCTTTTTTATATTGATTATAAATAGTTGATTTTTTAAACTTTTTTTTTATATTATAAGTAGGATATAACTGATAAAAGCCTATCATATTATAAGTAGCGTATCAATGATTCTTCTATTTTTTTTGTCTTCATGCGTGATATTTAACAATTTTAGGTAATAAATTTACTTTAATCTTTATAGAATTCCAATCAGAATGAATCTAGCAGAGTAAGAAAAGGAAAAATTATTGATTTATCACTGATTATTGATAGACTTATATGACTGATAAATGTAACAACTGTCCATTAGTGATAGACATATATCACTGATAGAAGTAAAAGTAATAGTCTATTAATGATAGACGTTTCTCGATAATTGAAGTAAAAAAAGGTCTATCACTGATTGGAGTAAAATTGATCTATCAGTGATAGATTTTTGTCACTAACAGACATAAAACTGGTCTATCAGCAATACATGTCTATCAATGCTATCACTAATAGACATCTATCAGTGATATATAGAGTTTTCAATGTTTTCCATATTTGCAAATTATTTTTCTAGGTGACATATTTGCAAATATGGCAACAAAATTTGACATTCATTATAATTTTCTTAAAAAAAATAAAGAATGTTGACTAAGAATAAAGTTCAACTAAAAGGGGAAAGTTCCCAACAAATTTTGACTTCCAAAATTAATATCTAAAATATCTAATTTCTTTCCATAAAAAATCTACCGATCCCAAATTGTAGAGTGTGGTTACATCTTATAAAAATGAATCTTATGCAAAACTTCGTTCCGATAGTGCTAAAAATGATCTTTAAGGTTAAATTCTAGCAAATCTCTTGTATTTCACCACCTATATCAAATTAATCATAATTTCCATAAATTTGCACAAACTATATTTAAAATATAAAGGAATTCAATACAATAAATGAGTAAATTTACAACTTGTCATTAGGATATCATGTAAAATATTATGTTATGTCTTGTATGTTTATGTTACCATGAATTGAATTGTGGCATATATATATCTGAACATGATGTGCTACAATATGATTATTGTTATTATGCTATGAGGTGGCATGCCTGCACTTTGTTTGTTGAGATCTGATGTTACATGAGGTTATATGACATGGATGATGTATATTGTTAGATGAACATGTCATATGTATGTGTTACCTTGCATGAACCATAGTACATGAAACCATGCTTTATGAGATAGTGACAACTATCTCCCATACCCTAATAGTCCGTGGTTGGGAGGATCCAACTGCACTAAATAAGTATCATCTACAACCCCAATAATAGAGGGCCCCAACTTGTACCCAAAGTGAGATGGCTTCATGATGGGATAAAGGATGTTGTTCATTCAGCATGAAAAGACAGGAATGTTTTTGGTTGAAGAAGAATGGGTCCCAAATGTTCATGTCATGAGTTGCATGATTGTATGTGTTTGCATGTCTGATCTCGTAAGCTAGGTCACTTACTGGGTCTTTTTTTAAAAAATACTCAACCTTTTCTTTAATACCTTTTTAAGGTAATGACATTAACAGTCGTGGTGGATGATGAAGAAGGGTTTCTATGTGTCATCGTCATCACTGTTTAATATCCATCATTGATTTGAGATATTGATAAGGTGAATACCCAGTCTATTCAATGCTAGGCATAATGAGTATCAGGACCTCAAAAAAAATTATCTTTCATCCTATCTTATGAACAACTTTAAGGTGTATGAAGTTTCATATTTTATTCTTGCATTAAGTTTAGGGTTCATAGTATTTGAAACTCAACTTGTGTTAAAGTCTTATTTATTTGCTTATTGTTTTTAAAATATTTTCTTCGGGATCCCAAATTCAAGGTTTAAACTTTTAATTCGTAATGTCCCGTTATTTGAATTGGTTGTTAATGGGTATTATTTTTTAGTTTTATTAAGTGATTAAGAATTAATTGTATTAATTAGATGAATTTTTTTGGAGTTAAGAATTAATTAGTTTTATTAATAGATGATTAGGAAAATATTATAAAATTTATTTGGGTTTTATTTTGGATAAGATAAGAGATAAAATACGATAAAATAAGAAAGATTTTTTTTTAATCTTTTAGGAAAAGGAAAATAGTAAAGATAATGGTATTTTTTTTGAATTTATATCAAAATTAGATTAGGATTAGGGTTCATGGAAAATCCTATAAATATGTCTGTTACGAAACATTAACAACCAAGTCTTTTCTTTTCAAAAGAAATTTTCCCTCTCTCTTTCACGCCAACTTCCTCCTCATCATTCATTTGTCTTTCATCCTTCCCATCGGCGGCGACGCGAGGGCAATAGTAGCGACCATTCCAAATAGTAAGCTCGAATAATTATTGGAAGAGCTTAGGACAGGTCATTAAGAATTTATTAGGCTTATTAAGAAACTAAAGTGAGTGGTTGCGCTCCTAGATAAGCCTTCAAGCTAGATCAAATGAATTGTTTGATGTTTATGCTTTGATGTATGATGATGCGATCCTAATAAGCCACCATGTCCTTGACTCTCAACAAGTCTTCAAGAGGGAAGAAAGATTGTTCGAAGGCACACCACGAGGGAGAAGAAGAAATAAATTACTCATGCAATTTTCAAAATTGGAGTTGGAAGCGAGCATCTCGATGCCACAAACTAGTGCTATGACACCGTACGACCCGCACTGGCGCCTGCATATCACACACAAGCGTGCGTGCCACCGCGCACACCCTTATGTGCCACGCCCAACGCACACCCCTTGGCCCACACGCATGCTGATGCTATAGCCCAAATCCGCACGAATCTGCCCAGCTAACCTCAGAGTGGCATGCTTTCCTGCCTTTGAGAACCTCATAACCACCTATCTAAGCGCCCCTGCCAACCTCGCAAGCACGACCATACCATCCGCGCGCATGCCACATTAAAGCACCCAATGCTCACTCATGCGCACCTACCACCTGCTTGTCCAAGCCGCCCGGCCGCAAGCTGCATACCCGTGCTAGCAGCCCACACCTGCTCGTGCTTGCCAGCAGTGCCAACCGTCCATGCCTGCGCCACGCAAGCCCCCACGGCACTACCACACGCACGCAACTGCTGCCACTGCTGCCCATGCTGCCACGTGTCACAATCGCAGCTCAACGAGGCTCACAAAGCGATTGTGCAGCACTTACTTTCACCCTCAAGTAAGTCAGCCAACTGAAACGGGACTGCCGATGGCACAATCAATTTATCTCGCAACCTCCACCCACGTTTTCGGAAAAAGGGTTTTAGAAAACGTGGTCAGAGAAAAGGTTTTAGGAAACGTTTGAAAGACATTTTTGAATGCTTGCTGCAGGTATAAAGCAATATAAAGAAAGCCACGACTTTATAGCATGCAACACTGGTAGGAAGGTTTGACAACTCGTCGCTCCCCCTATAGTATATTATTAAGAATTTTGAG
>JAOANK020751591.1:0-10982 GCA_026257165.2 Telfairia occidentalis | reverse complement strand
AAAATAAATAAATAAATAATAGGACACGTAATTTTACGTGTCGGACACGTGTCCGACGAGTGTCCGGGTGTGTCCGTGTCCGACACGGATACTCCTCCCATTTTGGAGTGTCCGTGCTTCTTAGGACGCCGCCATGACTAAGGCTAAAGAATTCCTAGGAGTTTGTCATTAGACTCAATGCTCTGATACCATCACAAGATTACAGAGTAATCTTGAAGAATCTTGGAAATATTACAGAACAAGAGAAAGAGTTTTATTATACAAAAATTCATATCAATTACAGAGATAATGACAGTGTTATATACTGCTGTCATAGAGAGTATTTCAAACTAAACTAACTAACCTCAAACAGAAAATGTTACTCATATTTACCGACAGTAAACTACAATATAAATTTAAGGTTAATGTGCTACCTTTACAATCTGGATTATGCTTTATGGAAAGTTAAATTCAGCAGAAATTCATCAGAGGAAGCTTCCAAGCTCGGTTTTGATGCCCTCAATGTGTCGCTTATGTTATGCAGCAAATGAAAGCCAAAGTCATATATTCTTCTTCCATTGTTTGAATGCTAATTTATTCCAACCTCTCTCTTAAAGGATCAATAGTGGATGTCCATCTTCCATCTTAGGTTTTGTTTTTGTTTTTTGAACTTCCTTTGGAGCTTGTCTCTTTTGAACTTTTGTATCTTTTCATCCTTTCAATAAAAAATTGTCTTTTTGTTTCTAAAAAAAAATTGTGGATGTCCATCTAGAAGATTGAGGTGTTTATATTTGTTTTGCAGCTAAAAGCCATGATCACATCTTCATCAATGATTTTTCTTGTAAAGAAATCAAAAGAAGTCTTCAGTTAGTTCATTTCACTTAGTCTCCAATTCATGAAAATCCCTATTGAAGATGGAGATTTTTTGTGTTTAGAGCAGATTTTGCAGCCGGAAGGATGTAGTTTTGACTATTATGGTTGCATTCTTTCCTAGTTCTCATTGTATTATTTCTTTTTTTAGATTCTCGTTCATTTTATTACTTTTGGCTTTCTTTATTCGCTCCCTTTTGGGAGTTTGTATCCACGAACATTTCCTTGCTTTTCATTTATCAATACAAAAATTCGTTTCTTGTTTAAAAAATTCATTCCCTCTCTTCGGCCAAGCTCTTCCCTCTCAAGTTCATCTTTTATGGCTTAACATTGTCGAGCAGAATTATGATTTGGGAGGAACCAATAGATTTTTTTATTTTTAAGAAAAGAGTAAATTTTGGCTTGAATGCTTCAATTTAGCTAAATTCAAGAATTCAATTTTGGCTTGAATGCTTCAATTTAGCTAAATTCAAGGATTCCCAATAGTGCTCAGTTGTCATTCTTTTTTAATCATTATTCTACAAGTGTTATTTTTACTAATTGGGTGGTTTTTATTCATCCTCTCCAAGTTGTTATACATTTTACTTGCTCTCTTTCTTTTCACAGTTTGTATCCTTGAACATTTGTGTTTCTTTTCATTAATCGATGAAAAGTTCATATAAGTTAGCTCAGATTCATTACTCTCATTTAATATTCATCAAAAAGTACAACTAAGTTTAACTAAGAGAGAGCCAGATTGCATTTGAAGGCACGATTTTTATCAAACATCCATTTATTGAGCTAGCTAATATATATCATGAACCGGATTGTAATGTAAACACAAGAACTAAGCGATCAATGGATCTGCAGAAAGAAAGAGAAAAGAAGAAAAGAAAAAAAAGAGAACAAATCAAGCAATTTGTTCATTTAAACTAACCTCTCTCTCTCATTCTTCTCTCCCTGTCGTATTCAAACTTATCTCTAATCTGGCTGACCTTCTCCCCGTTACTCTCCTGCATGTTCCCCCTAAAATCCTGATCCTGTATGCAAAACCCCATTCCTTAAAGTAAATAAATGTAAAAACATGATATCCATGCATAAAGTTTCAAATCAAGGATTTGGGAACTGACAAGTTACAAAATGGAAATTTGATCGTTTACTTCAAAGTCAAGCTCATGCCGCTATTAAAACACTCTGGGAAAAGACAAAATTTTAATTTTAATTGTTTAAGTAGATGAGATTATCACATGCAATGATGCAATGATGAAGTAGGATTAACTACTCTAAAGAAAAATCTTGCAAGTGAATTTCAAACCAGGGCAAGGAGTAGGAAACTTGGAAGTACTTGTGAAGTTTGAATGGTCTAAAAAAAGGTATCAATGTTATTTTTTTCTTTTTGATATCCATAAGTGTCTGGGCCAACTTGCACACATCTCGACTATTCTAATAGAAAATAGGTATCTTCGTTAACTTGGAAAAACATGTTTACTTAGCTATAAGATAGTTGAAACTCCCGCTGGCCTAACTAGAAATTGCAAGTTGCGAAAGAGGAGGGATAAGTAACCATGCTAAAGACTTATTGGAAGTTTTTTTTATTTGTCCCACCCATGTCCATATTACACTTGCAGTAAGGAACTTTATGCACTCACCAGGACTTCCTCACTTAGAAGAGCTACCGATTGAATTCTAAGTGCCCGTTTGGTAACTATTTTGTCTTCTGCTTTCTGTTTTTTGCTTTAATTTTTCAAAAATAGAGTTGTTTGATAACCAATTCAGTTTTCTGTTTTCTATTTTTCAAAAACGTTTTTGAAATTGTAAAGAAATTTCAAAAACAAAAAAAAATAGTTTTTAAAACAATTTTCTCCTTTTCAAAAACTCAATTTTCCTTCTAGGACTTACTTTTTTTTCTTTTTGACAACATATCTCTCCAACAAATTTTTCTCTCTAAAAAATTTCTATTCTCCCCAAATTTCTCTCTCTAAAAACTTTTCTCTATCTAAAATTTTATATTTTTATTTGTTTTTCTCTCTCTAAAATTTTCATCTTAGTATAAATTTTATTTCTATTTCTCTTTCTAACGCATCCTAATTTTTTTCTCTCTACAAATTTAATATTTTTTCTAAATTTTTCTCGGTCTAAATTTTTCCTTCTCTCTAACATATTTATCTTTAAAATTACTCCCTCATTTTTTTTCTCTTATTTCTTTTTATTATCTAAAAAATATCTCTCTACCTTTTTTCTATCTAAAATTTTTCTCTCTAAATTTTCTCTCGCTACAAATATTCTTTATCTTTTTTTCTCTTATCATATCTTTTGCTCTCAACTTTATTGTTCGTCTACATTTTCCTCTTTTTTTTATTTTTTCGTCTAAAATTTCTCTCCCTTTAGCTTTTTTTTTCTTCGTCTCTAACTACTTTTTTAAATAATTCCAACCAAAATTCTTCTTCTTAGTTTTTCTTTCTAATTTTTTTCTGTCTAAAATTTCTCTCACTAATTTTTCTCTCTAAAAATTGATCTTTTATGTCTTTAAACGTTTATTATTCATGTCTCCACATATTTTTCTCTTTCTAACATATCTCTCTAACTTTTTTTAAAGCAAAAACCCAAAAATAGTTATCAAACAAGTTTGGTTTTCTATTGTTTAGACATAGAAAATAAAAAACAGTTATCAAACATATATGATTTTGTTTTTTTTAAATAGAAAACCGAAAACAGAAAAACCAAAAACAAAAATGGTTATAAAACAGAGCCGAAAATATTTGGAAAATATCCCAATGGAACATATATATGATTTTGCAAAGTACAATTACGAATATCGATGCATAAAGTATTACTGATTGAGGATTTATTTCTAGTTACTATTCCTTTGCACGTGAGAAACCAGTCACTTAGTGAAGCAAAAAATAACACAAATGCTAAAATAAAATGTCAGGCTTTAGCCCCTGGTATTTATGAGGATATATTGATCTTTGTTAAAATAGATGGATCAAAAGGCTACTTAAACAATTGGATTTCTCTTAAAAGGCAGCAGATAAAGGAAGGTGAGACATTCAATCTCAAGTTGGGGATAAGGTGTTCACAAAATAACAACAATATAAGCAATGGGTTTCTTGGCTGCCAAGTGGAATGAAAAATTAGACCTTAAATATTATGGCCCATTTGCGGAGGTGGCATAACTTGGTTAGATGACATCTTAGTTGGAAGTTCGAACTAACTCCTACTGCCAATATTCATCTCACTTCCCATGTTTCTCAATTGCAACCAGCTAAGGGAGATACACTAATTCATTGCCCATTACCTCTCCAGTTAATGCCCGAGCTAGAATTGCCTCTTCAACCTGTTGTAGAGTGGGGGGTTAGACTGGTGGTTGAATTTGGGAATGGTGAACTGGAAGTACTGCAAACAACTTAGAATGGTGAACTGGAAGTATTGGGGGGTTAAACTTAGAGCATATACTTCCTTAAGTGTAGACTGTTTTGGGGCGATGGGAGTGAGATGGAAATGTTTGATGTTCAAGTTGAGTTCGCACGTGAGGTGTACGAGGCAACAGCAATGGCCTAGCGTACATGTTATGCAAGCGACCACAACCCAATAAAATGGTGGGTGTGGTTCATTGGAAGACTCAAGGTGCACACTTGAGTTCACTCGAGGTGTACGATGCGAGGCAGAGGAAAGACCTTCCTAGTACTACCAAAGAAGAGTCCATAAAGATGCCTTCTTCGAAAACGAAGAAGAACATGAGAAGATAAGCTCAACTAGACCACGGTTCAAATCTATCATGTTATGCAAGTGACCACAACCCAATGACACGGTGGGTGTGAGTCATTGGAAGACTCAAGGCGCACAATTGAGTTCACTCGAGGTGTACGAGGCGAGGCAGACGAAAGACCTTCCTACTGTCGAAGAAAAGTCCATAGAGATGCTTTCTTCGAAATCGAAGATGAACATGAGAAGATATATTCAACTAGACCATGAGGCATGATAATGCGATTCCCGGCACAAACTCTTAGGTGGGAGTCCAGCATAATTGCACGGGTTGCTAGTGAGAAATGACTGACACCCGGGAGGAGCGTACGGAGAGCAACACACATAACATGTCTGCGGGGAAACACATAACGACTAGCCAAGGAGATTGCTAGTGGGGCAAACAACCAGAGCATGCATCTAAGTGGGCGACAGCATGGGCAATTGCACATTGCCACTGACAGGCGTAGAAGACATATTGGAGTTACTGTGCATTCGAGAGCATAAGGGAGAAGGCTTGTGCACGCTTTTAGAGAAGTAGCATGTCAATGTGAAGTAGAGAAGCAACGCATAAGTGCATATGTATGGCACGGAGGTCAAGGCACATTGCATTGCATAACAAATGTCGAGAGTGACATGTCATGCATGAGGCGAGATGCATCAAGGGAGGTGGATGCCAGATGACGAGGAGATGTCCATAGGTAATTAATCCACAAATACAAGATGAAGTCAGGTAAAACAAGGACGTTGAGGATTTCAAGTGGTGGAGGTTTGTTACACCACGAGTCTCGAAGCACATGACTTGGTAAGGAGGGCCAAGGTTGAGTGGGCGAATGCCACACTCATGGTTAACGTGACGCTAGGAACCATAAGTGCTCAAGGCGGAGAGACGTGCGATCTAGATATGTCACATGGTCAGGTCACATCGCATAGTCGGAAGCCATCACGTGACCAGATGGAATCGCACGAACATTAGCACATGGCGCACAAGGCTGGCGGGGAGGCTAGCCAGGTGCATGATGCATGGCATTGGCCAGAGGTTAATGCAGGGTGATGTAAGGTTAGCATGGCACCTGGGGCGCGGGTGGCACACGCAACACATGGAGGTGATTGGAGGCACGCACATTGCGAGCCAATAAGGAGCAGCAAGCAGGCAGGTGAATGCACATGGCGAAAGGCATGTGGGCATACAAACGTTCATGGTGTTGGGCGCACGTGCAAGGGGTAGTGAGGGCACAAGAGACATTGGCGCCCAGCCGAACAACGACAGGCGTGTGGTCGCATGGAGGCCACATGACAAACGAGGGCGGGGGCGCGCATGTGTCTGTGCGCGCAAGACAGACACAAGGAGGCGTGCGGTGCATGGACGTGTCTGCGTACGTTGTGGCGGGAACTGACGCTGGAATGTGCGTAGTAAGGCTAAAATGGGATATTCAACCTTACCATGAAATGAGACATGTGACACTCCAATAAGGGATGCTTCGGGGCAGTTCGAGTTAGCTCTTATGGCAATTACAAGCATTTTAAGAAGGGTTGGCAGGTAAAAGAAGTTACCTCCCTCGACAACGCGCATGTGCAACACATGGCGAGGAGCAGAAAAGCGGCACCTTGTGGCCAACTCCAACACGTGAAGGAAGTTGAACGACTTCATCAAAAATAGGATAAGGTGGTTTCCAAAACCAACCCCAACTTCCCACAATGCCCTTAAGGATAAGAGTGGGTGGTTACCATAACCACTCTTAACTCCCCATAACTCCCAATTGAATAAGGATGAGTGGTTTTGTGAGTGGGTGACCATCCAACCACCCATACCCATCCTTTCCCACGTCCATGTCTATAAAAGGGAGAAGCCTACGAATTGTGTAGGGGCACTTAGAGAAGAGAGCCAAAAGCTTAGAGGCCATAAGCCAAGTCTGTCATTGTGTAGGGGCGCATGAGGACTCATGCTCAAGAACCTCACATCCGATGGAGGGCTAGCACATGGGCAACGAGCATGCAGGAATTGTGCTCGAGAAGGTCACTTCATGGGCAGAGGCACCATCACTCGCAGGCGCATGACAACCAAGCCGAAGATAGGTATGGAAAGGTAGCCAAGAAACGTGTGCAACAATGAGCGCACCAGGAGGACGCATGGCTCACACGCACGCAAGGCAAAGGTGCACGCACCAAGTGGGCGCTCGATGCACACGCATGCAGTGTGGTGGTGCACACGCATGTGCGGTGGTGCGCACGCAAGCTAAGGGGAGCAATGATATTTCCTCACCAAAAGGAAGGAAAACAAGATACTGGATATCGAAGACCATCCCCGGCGACGGTTGCTGGACTGGTCGAAGAAGATGAATTGGAGGAGACGCCAACGTAAAGATCGTGAGCGAGGTAGTTCAAAAGGGAGGTGGGTCGCGCAAGAAAGAAATAAAAAGACAAAGCCCAAGTCACGTGAGTTGTGGAAAAGCATCCAGAAGAATATGGAGTCATGGGTTTTGCTTACTAAATCTTTTCTCAATGGGTTGCTTATTAAATCTCTTCTCAATGGGCTGGTTTTAATTAAAAATGTGCAGGCCCATTTTCATTTTGAAAGACGAAGGGGTGAATGCGTTTTGGGCTAGTTTCCCTTGATTTTAAACCTAAAACTTGAACTAAATTGGAAAATCCTGACATATGAAAAGGAAGAAGCCTTAGCCGCAGCAGTCTTAGTTCACCGCTTCGCCACTGTCTGCTGCCAACCATCACCCAACACATATCAATTTTCTTTTTCGTTTTTGCCACCATCTACTTCACACAACCATGCCATCTTCCCCACTGCTTCGACTACCGCTATCAATCGACATTCACTGCTGTTGGACGTCATCTACCGATCATCCATCAACGCATCGTCCAATTCCATTACCTAGTTGTTAGTTCTCTATTGGGTGGGTTTAAAAAAGAACTTCCATAGTATTTTTCTTTGAGTTGCTTTTGTTTAACCACACCTTGAGGACACACCTGTTTTGAGGAGTGATAAAAAAATATTATTGAGATAGATTATTAGGGTTTAAGGGCATATTAGTAATTAGCCAAGAGTTTGTTAGAGGGTTTCGTTATAAATAGAATAGTTGGGAGTAGAGGAAAGTATGATCTTGTTTAGATTGGTTTAGGGCTTGAATTGGTATACTCAAATAAGGAGGTTCCAAGTACCTCGAATATTTAGGGGTTATCTTGTATTTTGTTCATCTGTTATATTTCAATATATTGAGATTCTATCACTAATAATGTAAACTAACTCAACCCACATATTTCATGATTGGGTTAGATCTATTGTCTAATTAGAGTTATTTGAGTTAAGAAAATTGACAACCCAAACTGAAAAGTATTTTGACCTTACCCAACCCAACCCATGAGCACCCCTAGCCAATTGGACGGGAAGTAAGCATGCAGTTGAGGTAGCCATTCTTCTGTTTAGTATTAGAGTGAAAGCTCTACATGTGAGAGTCACAGGCCTTTTAGGGAACTTTGTATCTTTTCCATAGCCTTAATAGAAGTACTTTCCTACATTCTCCTAGGTTCCAACTCCTATTAGAAAACCACAATATTTTTGTTCTACTTTAGTTCTGTCCCATCAGCCAAACCTATTATGTTATTTTGGAACATTCAAGAAAATCTCCATGCTTATTGCCTATGGCAAGAAAAATATCCAACCTCCACATACTCTAAAAGGGAGGCTGATCCAACCCCCATAGGATAGAACAACACTCATTCTTTCATGAGCTACTCCAACCCGCTCTTAATGCTTAGAGAAAAATCAGTCAGCATGTTAGCATGCACCATTCCATGCTGAAACTAATTAAATAAGTTTCATTTAGATTTGCCCATTAAAGGGCTTTGTCTGGGTAAAAGTGTTAGGGATGCATCACTTGCATATAAGATTATGAAGAGAATTCAGGGATTTTAATCCATGCATTGGGAAAACATCTTACCACCACCACGGTTCCTATCAATAGAAGCCACCTCTGCAAGGTTTGTGTATAAACTAGCAAGACATTTGAACTAGAGCTTTTACTTCTCCTAGGAGTGACGGGCACTTCGTAAAATGATAAATGCTTCGAGCAAGACTTTTCGCAATTGTTTGACTCCACCTTCTTACTTCCTAGGCTCAAGAACTCATTGACTAAGAGTGCTAAAGCTTTCCAACCCATCAAATCTACCCAGTACCCACTATGAAACTATCACGTTGCTCTTCTTTCTATGGTTCCAAACTTTAGTGACTTTTGCAAACAAACCTCTTTATAGTGACCTTCTGCAACCACAAGAAGTCCTCCTCACTTCCATTGTAATTTTTAAAAGCTTTTGATGAAACAAGGTTTACCAAGATCTCCAACAAATCCATAATCCATTATGCATGCTTGGACACAAAAGGGGTCCTTGAATGGGACTTATTCCATGACAAGATAGGAGAGTCGAAAGAGTCGCGCCATTCTTCAAAATCATTTAACTCGTTAAAAAAGAGATGAACTTAATTTGAAGTGCATGAAAAGGAGGCAAAAACTTTGACTTGCTATTGAGACAAAATAGTTTGTGTATAACAAGCTTTGAAATAAAAATGTGATACAAGAACTAACAAAGAAAACTAACCTTATTTTGATCAGCACTGGATTGCCGATTCCTGAAACAGAAGCAAAAGCATTAAAACTAAGAGCCTGCAGTCATATTACAAATCAACTCTTACAGAAACTTAAAATTTTAAATCACGACGATGAATGGATATTATGACTATTCCATCAGCAAAGAACAAAGCTTTTAATTGAAGATCACTTCAGCATACATACTGAACAAATATACATGAAATCATAGAAACTCCAACCTGTAAGGGGAAAAATCCTCGTCTTCAGCAGACTCATAATTTGCATGCTCCTGGGCAAGTTTATTAGAGTAACCCTCATCCCAGTATAGCCTCTCCCAGTTTTCTCTTAACTCCTGATAAAGCTCCATGTACTTTTTGCACCAAGGTTCGTGCTCCTTCAAATAACCACGACTTGATGAGTAAAATATTTATCATATGATAGAAACCCGATATTGTGAATAGAAGGAAAAAAATAACACTAGATTTGTATTACTGTAGAAAAAGGAAACTACAATACCCAACTCCAAGCACTTCAACAGGCCTGAACTCTTCAAAATCCTCATTATCCTTCATTTCTCTAACTCCCTCTACTTATTACTGCTCTACACTCCAACAAATTTCCTAAGTACTCACCATCATGTCACTACTAATATCCTAACAACAATCCCCAATATTTAGCAATTAAAACTCTATCCGAGCTGGATAAGAGGCACCTAAAACCATACTTCGATCTCCCACCCCGCAATTGTTGAAGTAAGAAAAAAAAACATCAATCCAAAGGGGAATTATACCATAAACATATAAAAGTTCTGCAATCAAACAGAGCGAAGAAAGAACAAAAGAAAATAAGAAAAGGGGGCTAACAGATTCCTTGAGAACGAGGCGAGTCCGGCGCATGAACTGTTCCCTGAGCTGCTTCCGACGCCGATTGGGGATATTTTCTCTGGGTATAACGAAGCGCTCGCGAGGGGGCACATTGTCGCCAATTTCGTGCATTTCGCCGTCAATAGCCCACCATTCCGACTTTTCGTCGGGCTTCTTTGCAGTAAATGCAGCAGGCTTTGGCCGCCGCTTGGACGGTCCGGCGTCGGTCCGGAACGATCGAAATTTATGAGATTTGGAACATAGAGAGGAGGACAGAGTCCGAAGTGTGTGTGTCAGTGAGAGCATAGGTTTCCTGAAAGTTTCAAGACGGTGCAACGACGTTTCCCGAAATGGAAGAGTGATTATAAATTTATAACTTACAAACTTACAGTTACAACAGGTGTGGTCTGCAAAAGTTTAGAGCGTGGGGTTTTGGCTGCTGTATTGGTTTTCTCCCGGAGTACCAGCAACCTACAATCGACGGCAAAGTGTACTAGAGTAGTTTGTAGAAAAGAAAGAAAACAGCAAGGGGCGTTTGGCGTTTGGCAATTCCAGATAACTTATTAAGTTTGGAATTGTTTTGTCTGAATTTGGAGTGCAGAGTTATTTAGTCTGAGTTGATTTGTCTGTGTTTGAGGTACAGAATTGTTTAGTCTGAGTTTGTGTAATCTGTGTTTGGGGTGCAGAGTTGTTTAACATGTAGTTCTAAACTCTTTGTTTTTTGTTGGCTAAATTATTTACTTTAATTTTCACAATTACAACTATATTGTATTTATTTTTTAAAAAAATTTAAATTATATCAAAATTTTTTCGTTAATTATAAAATTAAATTTTTAAGTATATATATTTTTTTAATATTTTAGAATTTATTTAACTATAAATTTTGATTAACAAATACATAAGATTTTAAATAAATAATCTAATATATATAGAGATAGTGATTCCATAT
>JAOANK020751487.1:0-10982 GCA_026257165.2 Telfairia occidentalis | reverse complement strand
CTTTGGCTCTTAGACCTTTTCCAGTAAAAGATCGTTTAGTCATTTTCCCCTCAAGACAAGCTTCACATGGAGGTAAAAAGTTCTCTTCTATCTGACTTAGGAGTCCACTCTTAACCAATCTCCCAATCCTCTTGAGATTTATGTGACCAAGTCTTAAGTGTCAAAGATAGGTATTATGAGAAACTTTTTGCCTTTTATTTTGGGTTTCTACTTGTCTGAACATTTCAGTATTAAATACAACATTTACTTTCATAGGTTTTAACTTGTATAAGTTTTTTTCTAATGTTGCTGAATAAATACGAATACCTCTTTTTGAAATGAACGCTTCAGTCACAGAAAAAGATAATTTATATACATGTTCTAGCAAATGATAGATAGATATAAGATTCCGATAACAATTGGGAACATAAAGTACATTTTCTAATAAAATGAATCTATCTCTGAAAAATAACTTGACATCTCCCACTGACTGAGCTAAGATGAGCTCCCCTGATCCAACCCGGAGAGATATCTCGCCTTTCTGAAGCTGTTTCTAGGAACTACTTTCTTGAAAGTAAGAACAAACATGGTTAGTGGCTCCTGAATCCAGTATCTAGGTTGTTAAATTGTTTTCCACTAAACACGTTTCAACAACCATTAAATCACATTTACCTTTGTTTTCTTTCTCAGCTTTCTTCTCAACAAGGTTCTTCGAGCAATTGCGCTTCCAATGCATGTCTTGATTGCAGTAGAAACACTTTCCCTTATCTACAATCTTTCCCTTGCCTTTATCTACAGCAGGAGGCACAACAATCCCTTTCCCTTTCTTATCCTTTTGAATACTCTTTTTCTTGGGAAAAGAAGGGACAAATATACCTTTAGAGGATGCTCCTCTTTTAAATCTCTTGGAAGAAGTGCCAACATTTGCCTCAACTTCCGTACCTTTATTTTTCAGAAGAGATTGGTAAATTTGAAGCTCGTTGAAAAGTGTGGTCAGATTATACTCTATTTTATTTATCATGGCATTAGTTCTAAACTGCAGGAAGCTTTTCAGAAGAGATTGCATGATGAAACTGACTTGACTCTTCTCGTTAATGACAACCCCGTTTACTTCCATCCGGTTGAAGTAGACCATCATGTCAAGAACATATTCCCTAATAAAGGTTCCCTCTTTCATGCGGCAGTTATAAACGTATTTTAGAGCATCATGCATGGCCAATGTGGACGGTTGCTCGAACATCGCCTGCAATGACTCCATGATCTCCTTGGCGGTCATCATTTTCTCGTGCTTCTTGGATAATATATCGATATACTAGCCAAGATGTAGACTCGAGCTTTCTCGTTTGTCGTGTCCATCTGCAATAACCCTCCCAAACACTTCGGCTGGCTGTCAACCTGGGATTCTGAGGACACTCCTCAGTTAAAATGAAATAGAGATCGTCCATCACTAGATCGTATTGAGATTGGATTTCCATGTTGTATAATTTTCACCGTTTAGTTTTTCAGAAGCGAGTAGTTGGATTATCAAACTTGTCATTGCTGAAAATTAAACAATTTCTATTAGTAAAATGATTAACTCTATATTTAATCCATTCAGTTTTAGAAAATTTTAACTACCCACGATTTTATTTGCAACATTACTTCAGTGAGTCAGAATAACTGCCACCGAGGGTAGTCAATTACTCCTTCACTGAATCAAGACATTCTTGACCAAACACTAATACTAAAATAACTCTTATTCCATTAGCATTTAGTTACCGTTCTATTTGGTCAAAAATTTACTAACACTTAGTAAATTTCGTAAGTGTATACCCGCCATTTTCATATTTCAGAGATTGGAATGTAACATGCTCTCTTAAGAAAAGTCGATGCTCGAAAACAGACCGAAGAAACCCTATCCATTTCTGGAATTCACGGTGTTCCGAATCCCATGTTACAACCCTCTGGCTAGGTAGGTGCCCATACTAGCACCAAGCAGGTGCAACATAGGAATCTCACGGTGTGACCTAATGGAAGAGACTGGAGGACATGTTGACACATACCCTTCACCCACTTACTATGAACTACTTCCCCTATTCACCTTGCTCTTGATTTATGCATACATTTTCTAAATGGAGCAGTCCTGGTAAAAGAGACATGAAGCCCTGCATAAATCTCACGGTGTGAACTCTTAGGGACGTGAGAGCTAGCAAATAATACATCATATGCACTATTTCTCTCTCACTAAAGTGTTCAATTTGTTTTGGGTATTCTTTTACTTAGGTTTATTCCAGCTAAAAAACAACCTAAGTGTAGGTGATTAATCCAAGCATAACACTTATACTGGATTTTAACCTACGATGTCTAAGTGATAAACATTTTATTATCTCACCTCGCTCACGCATGCTCATAAAACTTGGCTCACTCAACCCAAACGCCAGCTTGATCCCCAAGTAGGAGGTGTTCTGTAAATCATCAACTTAAATACCCCCAACCTTAGATAGGACCTCGTCGGGTGCATTTTGTAAACTTAGTTTTACAAGAAATAGACCTAATTTAACTATTAAAGAAGGTGGATTTGCTTTGAGTGATTAACCGCAAGTGAACATGGTATTTATCTTTCTTATAGATTTTAAATGTCTAATTCATTTTATAATGCTTATAAAATAATTGACATTCAACCATTCATCTATAACATATATCCGCATTCATATCCTAAATCAATATAATAGTTATACTAATTTCATGATATCTATTCATGCAAATCGTGCATTATAAGACTTATAACATGTTTGCTATGAACCTAGACATGCATACTATACATTGTAACTCTTATAACATACTTGCAATGCATTTTATCCATGCATACTATACATTATAACACTTATGACATACTTGCAATGCATGAAGCATGATTACCCTATGGTAGGGTTTTAAATCTATATGACATACATTATGCATATCAGATTTAACTTTAATTTAAACATACATTCACAATGAATAATAAATTAAAACAAGCTAAAATGGGTTGATTTTCGCATCACAAGCACACAAATAGCTAATTATTACAATAATAATTCAAAATCGGTGCTTGAATTTCCCCGAACCACCTCGAACCGTCACGAACCAGGTTGAAATGGGCTGAACTAGACTCAAATAGGTTGACATAGGCTTGAATCGGCTGCAGGGAAAAAACCAGACCGCTCCACCAGCTGAACTGGACTGCCCCTGCATGTGCGCGCTTTCTAGATTTAAAGCACAGCGTTGAGACACTTAGACGCTTGTTCTACAGCGTTGAGACGCTGTCTGGGCTGTGGCCATCCCCTGTTCTGCGGTAGCTTGGTTTTGCTCCAAATTTCTTCGGTTACAACCTAATTTCAACTCTAATTGAATCCAAACGAATACAGACCTTTGAGCACACATTAAGGCCCTTACATTGAAATTACAATTAATTTCAACAATTGAAGGCTTAGAAGGATGCCAAAATTAGAAAACACCATTTTAGAACCATTCATCATTCATCTCATGAATTAAACCCTACCAAAGCGAACTGAGTGCAATTAGCATGCTTTGATACCAATTGAGGATTTACAAACATGCTAGCACAGCAGAATTGGATCAATTGCACTTAAATAAGCTTAATTTAAAGGATAAAATCATGCTTTTAACTTAGAAAAACAAGCGTTTTAGTGTGCATACCTTGTAGCTCAAATTCTCCCCTGATTCTCCACGGATTGGGTCACAAACACCTCCTGAACCACCATTAGAGTCTTCTCAGCTATTCTCCGGCCTTAGAACTGGATGGTGGGATCCTTTGATGTGTTGAATTTGGGAGAGAATTGGTGAAGGATGGCTTTGTTCAACACATGAACACCAACCTATTTGGAGCAAAATTGAAGCCTTCATCAAATCCCTATTATGCAAGAATTTGATCCCATTTAATAGAGGATTTCATTCACAACTAACTCATCCCAATTTGATAATTCAAATGGCGATGAATCAAATGGGGAAGAGGTGGCAATTGGAGATGGAAAAAATGGGTGAAAATGGATTTCCACCAAAATCCATTTTTTCTTTTTTTTTTTCTTTTTTTTCTTAATTTTTTCTTTTTCTGTTTTGATTTTCTAATTTCAAAAATTTAAAAATCAAATTAAATCAAAAACTAGTTTTTATTTAATTTACAATTATTTTAATATCAAATATTAAAATAATATTATTTGCCACCGATCCCGATTTTTGAAAGAACTATTTTTCCGAATATGAATCCCTATTCATATATACAACATTTAAATCTCATTTAAATGTTATTTTCATTTCCCTTTGATTGTTTAATTCGCAATCAAACATCACAAGGTTAAATCTATCACATATATTTAACGTACTCTCTCTAAACTGAATTTGAACACTTCAAATTCATTCACTACACTGTTCTAAGGTTTTATCCAATGTGAGCTAGCCAAGGGACCTAATGGACCTATAGATCATGAGCTCCAACAATCCAAGATTAGCTGGTTAAACTCTTTAACCTAGCTAACCAACATTCGTTAACTAACGGGTCACTCCACTAAAGCCCGTAGCTGCACTCTCCTCACTATAGATATATTTCTGCCCGTTTGATATAAGCATGATCAGTAAGTCGACCCTTCACAGGTTGTTCGTAATCTCAGCTGGGTCTATTACAATTTTGCCCCTGAGTTACCTCTTGTTCCTTAAATACCACTGACTCTTTAATGAACAATTTCGTTTATGGTCCAACCACCAAACCGATTCCCAGATTAGCACTTAAGGGAACAACCTCTCTACTATTCCTCAAGTCGGGTAGGAGTGAATTCCATCTTGCAGGACTATGTCCTCAGCTATCTTCTCGGTCTTACCCTTGAAATGGGAGGCATATTGAGCAGGCACTGTTGGGCCTCTCTCACCTATGCAAATCAAAGAATAATCCTGAATAAGCAGGAGTTCATAGTTAGCTCAGGATTAAGATTGAGTTACGTAGGTCATCAGTTTGAAATTAGTCAGTGTTTTCAGTAAACGACGTTATAAAGAAACAGTGACTATTTTGCGGTTCGGTCTTATGCAAACGCATTGCATAGAATGCCCCCACTCGCATGTCTCCACATGAACGATTCAGGATCACATCGTTTGTATCATATACAAAGCAAGCCGCATTCCATAGTGTCTCCAGGAGAAGGTACCCAGCCTAATCCTTATACTATTGACCATTTTGACTATTTACTTGAACCTGATCCATTTTTATGTCTCCACATAAAGTTCAAGTTTTCATTATATAGCCATGGGTTCTTTAGTTTATTGATTTATAGAGTTATACTTAATTCAATAACAACTTTACTGAATAACTTCAGTAACTACTTTATTGAAAAATAGAATATGTTTACAATTTTTACATGCCAATGAGTTTTAGGATATAAAAACCCAACAAATTTGTGGCTCGAAATGTAAGGGAAATTGAGTAGGTGGAGGGTCAGTGTAGTGCTGGCAGCAGGCCAGTGTTGTACTCGCTACCCTAAGGTCTTTCCCCCTTGGCTCGTGCTGTCGCATTGAGTGTAGTTTGGTCGCGAAGGCAAACCCTAGTGTGCTATGGAGCTAGCAGCTGTGACTTTTCCATTTAGAACAGTTTCGTAAGAGCCTGCACTTGTGCTTGAATTTCTTGCATCTGGCCTTGCATCAGTGTTTGCAAAGCTTCAATCCATGCTACGGTAGATTAGCGACCACATCCGCTTTTCTCTCTCCTGATGGGCTGAGGAGAATGTGGCGAGATCTCGAGGTTTCTATCATTGTCGAAATGTGTCTAGTGTCTATGAGTCTCAGAATGGTTAGAATCTGATCAGTCATCTTAAGACTTCGGGACTTGACATTTGAACTTTCCACACGCGATGCCAAATGTTTATGCATGAAATATCCTGGGGAGTAACGTGAGCAACAAACCTCACAAAGAAGTAAGCTAGCTCCAATATGAGGTTTATCTAACCACGCTCTGACACTCAAGTCAGTGAGATGAATAAGGAATTAGGTCAACACTCTAAGGTGTTTGCGAATACCTCAATAGGAATTTTCATTGATTACTTATAGGAGGTATAATAATGACAAAAGCACCCCATCCAGATGTTGCAAAAATTGTTCACCCGCAAGTGTACGAGGTGAAGTTTTAATATAGTGTAAGGGATTAAGAGTATTGTGCTCAAGATTTGGTTTCTAGTTCAGTTAATTACCACGAATACTAATATCCAATTTTATTTAGAGAAACCAATAGAATTGAATTATGTAAATTAAAAAGGGCACTAAAAATAAGGTGAGAAAAGGACATAGGGAGTTGATTTCATCGACTAGTATTATAAGCCAATTAATTAATTTAACCAAGAATGAACCAATACAAAATTCTACAAGTCTAGAACACTAATATATAAATTGTCTCTCCCGAGTACGATTTAATCTCTCTGCTAATAAAGAAACTAATATCCATGTTCAGTTTCATTAACAAGCAAAAGCATGAAATTGAGTTCTATTACCAACTTCTTAAGCAAGCCTAAATCTCCCTATAATAGAACTACTTAAGTCATGCAATCAAGTTCTAATTTAAACCTCTCTCCCAACTGAAAGATTCAGATTAATAAACAATTAATCAGTGATCAAGAGATTCAAAGCAATAAGCACATGAATTCATGAATAGAATAAATGAAAGATTAAACTTGGTAAATCAATAAATCAGACTTATAAAAAACCAGTGGCTACATCAATCTCTAGAACGAAGAGTTTAGCTACACATGTACAACATAAAATCTAAGATTCTCATATTAAAACTAATGGAAAGATTACAAAAAAAAAAATCAAGGGAAAGAAGAAGAAATCAAATCTGACGCTTCGAACTTTCATCCTCTGAATCAATTTCCACACCCCGAGCCTTGAAAATCCTTTTCTATGCTACAAATAAATTTTCTTGCCCTCTAATTTAGTAAACTCTCGAAATCTCAAAGGTATTATCTCTCCAAATGGTCAAAAGTCCCCAACACTGCTGTAAAATGATATATTAATAAATTTGTCGATGGCATCAAGGCGCTAGGGCATCGTCTTGATGTTGTACCCTAGTAGATATGAAAAAAATCATGGTAGCATCGAGATGCTACGAATTTCCTTGCGTGCCGCTTCCAAAATTGTGGCGTCGAGACGCTCTAAGGCAGCATCTCGATGCTGCTATTGTGAGTCACAATCTCCACTTTCCCTAGCGTTGAGATGCTATGGACAACGTCTCAATGCTGCCCACTCGGATTGAGTAGCTTCAACTCCTTCGCATGCGTCTCAACACCAGATTTGGCCTCTCAACGCTGCTTTCATATGATTTGCAATTCCACTTTTATCAAGTCAACAAGTCATTATCCAATTTGCCTGAATTTCTCAATAAAAACTTGTAATTCTTTATTTTCCTCCATTTCACGGTTCCTACAAAATAAATAGATATGTACATGAAATTACTCAAAATAATCATCAAACTAATAATATTTAAGCCATAAAAGTAGCCCACAAAGTGTGCTATCAAATACCCCCAAACTTAAGTCCCGAGCAAATGAAATCATGCTACAATATGTCTCTAGGTATTGCAAGTATGATAGTAACTCAAACCTCATAAATTCTCAATAGTAGAAAAATCACAAACGAAATATCAAGTAAGATGACCATAGTTTCTCATTAAGACAAGTTAATTTATTATTTTTCATCCCTTACGTGTGTGTGTGCAATATCACTCCTATTCCAATTTATATCAACCTAGAGAAGATTTATGCAAATCTTTCTCACTCGGTCTCTAATAGCTACAAGTGTCCATCTTCAAGTCTCCTCTCACTCAAGATAATAATAGTCCACTATGTGTCTTTGTTCAGGGTTAGACTCCACGAAACTTGTATTTTTCTTTATTTATCAGTAGAGATTAGCTGTCACAGTTCCACTATAGGAGCCTTTACCATCTACAGGTGGCTCTAACGGATCATAACAGAGGTAGCTCTTTCAGTCCTTATTTTATTTTTTTGTAAGTTTGTTTTTTTCAACAAATAAAAATTAACTTCAAGAAGTCACACAATATCAACCTAAGTGAAGCATTATTTAGCATCAATCAAGTTGACCATGTAACAAGCCCTCGCACCCTTTCAAGACCAAAATTAGTGTCAATCTACATAACTCAACTCTAAGCCTATATATAAAAGAAATAGGTTAAATAATGTACTTTAATGGTGTGTAGGGGATGAAAAATAAAATATAACTTGCATTCAATTTAAAATGTGTTCCCAAACTCAACACTAAGAGAATAAGTTTCCTACCTTAAGAATTAGATTATATCATCGATTATCAATATTGTAGAATAAAAAGTAGCACATTCAAAGCATAAAGTAAAACATGAATAGAATAAATCCCAAAAATAATTACATAACAGGTGAAAAATATAGAAACACCCCCAAACTTTCAAATAGACATTGCCCTTAGTGGAAACACAAATAGACAATCAAAATGCAGCAACAAAAAGGGCAAAAGCAAGTATATAAAAAAAACATAGGGGAAGAAAATGAAATACAAATACTACCCTGAAAAGAAAGGTAATGTCAGTACGAGTCATCATCCTCAAGCTGTGATAGCTCAGGTTTTAGATGCGCATGAGCAGGGTCCATGTGTTGCACCTCAAGAGGGTCTACATCCTCGCCGACGAGTTCCCATCCTCATAGTCCCATGATAAAATGAAAGGATAAATTGGTTTGCCTCCCAAAAGTGTTTTATTTAACATCTATAGCTAAATGAAGCCCGTTTCAATTAGGTTTCCCCAGATGAATGATGTCGCTGCTCCATTGTTTAGTTCAAAAATAGTGCTTAATGTGTTGCCTGTTAACTTTGAAAGAATGGCCATCACTTGCTTGCAGTTCAACAGCTTTATGTGGAAAGACTGTTTTAATTGTGAATGGACTGGACCGTCAGGATTTTAATTTACCTGAAAACAAAAGCAAATGTGAGTTAAATAAAAGAACTTGTTGCCCAGCCTCAAAGGAACAATTTTGGATTTGCATGTCATGCCATCTCGTGGATCGTTCCTTGTATAACTTGGCATTTTCATATGCTTGGCCACAAAATTCTTCCATCATATTTAGCTGCAAAAGGCGTTGCTCCCCAGGTTTTGAAAGATCAAAATTAAGTTTCTTGATTGCCCAATATGCTCTATGCTCCAATTCCACTGGCAAGTGACAGACTTTTCCAAACACCAATCAATATGGAGACATACCAATTTGGGTTTTGAAAGTTGTCATGTAGGCCCACAAAGTGTCATCAAGTTTCAAGGCTCAATCCTTTCGATTTGTGTTGACTGTTTTCCCCAAGTTTTGATTTATTTCCCTGCTAGAAGTGTCAACCTGACCATTAGTTTGTGGATGATAAGCTAAAGAAATTTTATGTTTGACTTCATACCTAGCAAGGATAGAATTAAATAATTTACTGCAAAAATGTGAACCTTCATCATTAATGATACCACGTGGAGTACCAAATCGAGTAAAAATATTTTTATGAGAAAAATGTAGTATTACTTCTGCATCAGTCTTGCTAATGGCTATAGCTTCAACCCATTTAGAGACATAATGAATAGCCAATAAAATATATAAATACCATGGGAAGAGGGGAAGGGACCAATAAAGTCAACACCTCAAACATCACATAATTCTACCTCAAAAATAGCAGTTAGGGGTAATTCATGGCGTCTCGAGATGTTTCCTATCTTTTGGCATCTGTCACATGCCTTAAAAAATGTATAACAATCATAAAAAATAGTAGGATAATAAAAAGAGTGACAATCCTTCAAGATATTAGAGATCTCCTCAGATGGAATACACCTACGAATTATCAGATTATAGCATATCTTGAAAAGTAAAGGCTCGTCCCACAAGTAACAACACACGTCATGTAAGAATTTCTTTTTCTAATGGGCGTTCAAGTCTAGTGGCAATACTCCTCTTGTAAGAAAATTAACAAAGTCAGCAAACCAAGGAATGTGAGACTCAACCTGATACAGTTTTTCATCAGGAAGTCTTTTGCAATGGGAAATGTTTTTTATTTGTTTTCTTGATCAATTCTTTAAAGGTGATCAGCCACCACATTCTCACATCCTCTCTTATCTCTAATTTCAGAATCAAATTCCTGCAATAAAAAAATCCATCAAATTAAGCAATGTTTAGCATCTTTCTTATCAAACAAATAACGAAGGGTTGCATGGTCAATATGAACAATAACTTTAGTCCCTAACAAATAAGGTCTAAATTTATCAAAAGCAAAAACTATAGCATAGTCATTATCGAGAGTCCTGCTAGCAAAGTAAATTGCTTTGAACAATTTATCCCATCTCTGGCCCAACACTGCTCCAACTGCATAGTCACTAGCATCACACATTATTTCAAAATGTTGACTCCAATCAAGTACTACAATAATAGGTGCAAAAGTAAGTTTTTCTCTTAAAAGATTAAATGCTAGTAAACAATCATCAGAAAAATAAAATAAAATAAAAGGAGCATCTTTTTCAAGCAAATTACAAGGGTTTTATTATTTTTGAGAAATCTTTAATAAATCTCATGTAGAAACTTGCATGTCCGAGAAAACTCCTAACTCCTTTGACATTGGAAGAGGGAAGGAGTTTCTCAATTGTGAGATCTTTGCCCTATCAACTTCGAGGCCCTTTTCAGATACTTTATGCCCTAAAACTATACCTTATGTAACCATAAAATGACATTTTTCCCAGTTTAACACAAGGTTACTTTCTTGACAATGCTGCAAAACCAAAGAGAGATTATGAAGGCATATATCAAATGATGACCCAAAAACAGAAAAGTCATCTATAAAAACCTCCATGATCTCTTCAACCATATTAGTAAAAATGGTCATCATGCAACGCTAGAATGTAGCAGGGGCATTATGAAGGAATCGAATTCCCAGCGGAAGCGGTTGAACGCTTAATGCATTCAAACATGAATTTGGGTAGGAAGAAAATT
>JAOANK020751084.1:0-10984 GCA_026257165.2 Telfairia occidentalis | reverse complement strand
TGTCACAAAGCATAGCAATTAGAGTCAAGGCACGTTCTCCTTATGTGTCCTCCACCTATCTAGGAGTAGGAGTAGTGGAACTTATATTTCCTTTCAATAATGGATTCCTTAGATAAAATGAGGTGTGATTATCCGTGGTACTTAATCAAACTAGAAACCCAATCCCAAGGACAACACTCGTACACTCAATTTCACTATACTAAAACTGACCCGTACACTATGGTGCCTCGTATTGGGTGGCGATCAAGTTTTTGGCATCTGCTGGAGACCGATTGAACACCTGGTGCTGGTGTCAATGAACATGTCCAATTATACGGGAGGATAAGAATACACATCTCTCCAAAATTGAAGAAGCCAGTATGACAACATGCAATGAAGTTTAGTACTGCAATAGGTGCACACATGCAAGAGGTAATTGGCGTGCAATGCGCCAAGTGGAAAGAAGTTTGACAAAAACTGTAGGATTAGATTAAAGATCGTCTCATGGTATGATTACAAACTTTTACATTATACACTGATATAAATTTATATGTGAGGTCATCTAATTACACATTAACTTATGCGACACATTTTGGTATCGATTTTTCGAGCACTGTCGTGCATGAATTCATTGAAAGACTAATTCAAACGACTTTAACAAAATTCAGGATAGACGTATGGAAGCATTATAAGAAGTCCACCACACCTGAGGACGCTCATGCAAATCCACACCCTAAGGTTACTGAAGAGGATTCAAAAGTTCTTTACGATAGGTGGGAGAATGATGCGTGGAAGATATGTGACATTTATATTAATTGTATTTCTCATGTTTACAATAAAATCCTCATTTTTAATTATATTTCTCTATTAGAAAATTACGAAAACAAACAAGCTAAATAAAAAAAACTTCCATCCAATCATCGAACCTGGCTCGAAAGTATTTATTCGTGTTCAATAAGAATTGGTAAACCTTTTTGATTTATGCATTATTTTCTATGCATTTTTTATTTGCATTACTTGCTTTGTAACTATCTTTTTTATTCACTTACAGAAAGAGAAAGAGGGTGTCGAATCCGGTCCAATACAAATATTCTTTGAGACTGGATTCATTGAGGGTAGAGAATGAGTGAATCGTGAGGCAGAACAAGCATACACAAGTTCTACTTTCCCAACCAATCCACTTAAGTACCAAATATATATCATACATTATGTTATAACGTTAGAGCTTTTAAACTACTGGTTAAAATGTTAGAACTTAGAGATGCCCTATTAGCAATAGGGTCCCAACCAATCCTAGAAGATGAGATATGTATACAGATGTTGCGTTCTCGATTAAGCCAAGTCAAAAGCCTTGGTTGGGGCCTGAAACTGAAATAATGTAAGGGAGGCCTGCCATCATCAACCGCGACGCAGCGAAAAAGAATTCCAAGCCGAGGTTTGTACGTTGGAAGTCGAGGTTTCAATGTTGGAAAAAAATGCATGCAGAAGTGTAGACTCACAAGAGTACTCAAGAAGAGGTGAAGGACTTGAGCGGTGAGGTATCAATGCTGAAACATCGATCTGCCATGTTTGAGAACTTCATCAGAAGCATGCTAGGGGGCTCATAAGAAGGCAAATCATCTAACTAGGTAAATATTTCACTAACTTATACAATTTTCAAATATATATAGAGTTATGAGGTTTGTTGTACAGTTTGTAGGTTGACTATTCAACAGTTATGGTAGTCAAACTGTTGTGATAATGACATATAGATTAGCTAAGTAGTGTTGATAATGATTGTGTGGTTATCTTGCTGTTATGGTGATAGCACCCAAAAATGTGCTATCTTTAGGCTTAACTCTAGCTAATTTTGTTCGTTAATTTCAGAGATTTCATGAGTTTATTTGTTAATTTGTAGGTACCAAGTATAATTAGATGAAAAATATGAATTTGAGGTTGTTTGGGTAAAAAAAAAGTCTAAGAAAACTAAATTTTACCAAGGAATGAAGAAATGAGGCCAAAATACACTTAGACCCGAGGCTGCAGCTTCGAGATGCCATGCTAGGGCGTTGAGACGCTCAACTATGCAGGAAAAAAATGATGCTTGAATGAACAACATTGAGATACTGCTCAACGGTGTCTCAACGTTGCTGAACAAATGAAGAACACGTTTCGCGAGCAGAATGCACTTCATAAGGCTCATTTGTCTTCTTCACCTTTTGTAGACTTTGTTTTGTTTTGTAATTTCTTGAGGGAGTCTTTGTTTAAATTGTGGATTTTAGTGGCAAAATTTCGCCTTGACTCGTTTTGTAATGCGTTGTGGCACTGTTTATGTTTTTATTAATTATATGGATTTTCTTATCTCTTGCGATTCATTCATGCATTTGTATGCTTGATGCTTTTAATCTTCTGATGAAAGATTAATTGTTTGAATTATTTAAGTTTTAGCTCGAGAGAGTAAGGCTTAGATTAGATTATCGAATGCATGACAACTTAGATTAGATTATCGAATGCATGACTTTAGTAGGCCAATGTGATGAGCGGAGGTATAAAAGCATGAATTATTATCTCTAGTAGGTCTGTTGTGAACCATGATGACAAACGGGATTGCCCTGAGCTCGAGAGAGGATGGGATCATTATGGGTCTTCTTAGGGGTGACAATCAGTGGGTAGTTCGTAATGCCTTATTAGTGTGTGGGAAATAGACCGAGAGGTTAAGTTTGCGCTTAGTGAGAGACTAGGTAACCTCGAGAGGTGAAGCCGAACGTTAGTTAATCCAAGCTTATAGTTGCATGTGATAGAAAAATCCGTTTGTTAATAAAGTGTAGTGCCACAAAGCATGTCAATTTGGCGTAAGGCATGCTATCCTTATACAACCTCCATCTATATAGGAGTAGGAATAGGGTACTTAGCTTTCTCTTTGAATAACAGATTCCCTAGATAAAATGAGGTGTGATTATCTGTTGTACTTAATCAAACTAGACACCCAATCCCGAGGACGACACTTGATGCTCAAATTCATTATACTAAAACTGAATCATACATTGCGGTAATCGCAATCTGCGACGATCAAGTTTTTGGTGGCATTGATGGGGATTGGAGATTATTTAGTATGATTAATATCGTTGAGAAAATGCTAAGTCTTACTCTAGGGTGTATCTTTACTTTTTGTTGCGTAGTTTTTCTTTTTCTTTATTTTTTTGTTGGGTCAGATTACGTGTTAGTTAACTGAGCTGGCATGTTTTCTATCTTCTTTTTCCTTATCTTTGTCTTTGTTTTTGATTTTGTAGGTGTCGAGTGCTAGTAAACCTCATTTCCAGTGCTGAACTTTGATATTTTGGGACGCTTTCTTTCACTCTAGATGCTGTTAAGGACCTTTTCTCTCTTATCAAGGCAGTATTATCCACTTTATTTTTTAGTTCATTGTTCTTGCATGCCTAGTGATTTATACATTGAGGAAAATGTATGCTCTAAGTTTGGGGGTGTGGGTAGTACTCTATGAGTCTTGATTAGTTAGGACGATTTAGAGCTTAATTTTTCGATTAGTTTTGAATTATTGATGTGCTGAATTATTGTGGAATTCCTCTATGCATGCTGTTGATGAGTAGAGTCGATGATTTTCTCTGACTGATTTTTTGTGTGTGATTGTGGAAATGGGATAGCATCATTTTTATATGAGTTATTTCAAATCCTTCTTGGAATTGCTTAGTTATTTAGCACGTACCCTCTTGTCTAAGTTATGAATGTCTAGGGTGTGTTTAGGGGAATTATTTCTTTGAGGAAGTCTCTGAAAAGGTTGTGGTTCTGTTTAAGCTTTTCATATGCATGTTTAGTGTGTGGAATAATAAGGGAATAAAGGGAAGATGTTACTCCGCCTTTCCTGTTGTGCCTAAAAGCACTAAATGAGAGTGAGTATTGTCCTAGAATAGATGAGCTACTCGTAGTTGGACGCTCAGTGCCTAAGAAGCGGGGGTAAGCCAAAACGAAGGTAGCACGTCTTGACTAGGCTCCTCTTTTAGCAAAAGAGGGAAGGCTTTGTTGTATCGCTCATAGTTGGATACTCAGTGCCAAAGAAATAGGGGTAAGCAACAACGAAGGTGATACAACCTTCCCTTCTAGAAAAAAAAAAGAGAAAAAGAAAGATAAAAAAAAAAGAGCGAAAAAGTCTTTAGGATGCATTTGTTTTACTTAGATGTTCCATTGGTTGAAGTAGAAGAGCCTCATGAGGTTTTTCTAAGGCCACCCAGGGCTTATATGGACTAGGACATGTTGGCTTGCACACACACACGAGGGATGAAGAGAATTAGCCTTGAAATCTCTCAATGATCGAATGTGACTTGTAAGTTTCTACGTTTGCACCTACTTGTCTATTAGAGCATTGAGGCTTGAGTTGATTGCATGCTTACAAGAGTTTCATCATTCTTGTTATATCCTTAAGCTTAATTTTAGCTAGTTTTATTCATTAATTTTGGAGCTTTCACAGTTTATTTGTTAATTTGTAGGTATCGAGCATAATTAGATGAAAATATGAATTTAGAGCCGTTGGGTTGAAAAACGAGCCTAAGAAGACTAAATTTGGCCAAAGAACGACTAAAGAAGGCCAAAATACACTTAGACTCGAGGTTGCAGCATCGAGACGCCATGCCAGGGCATTGAGGCGCTCAACTATGCTGGAAAAATGATGCTGGGATGAACAGTATGAAGACGCTACTCAATGGCGTCTCAACATTGATGAACAAATGAAGAACATGCTTTGCGTGTCGCTTTGCAGCAGGTAACGTTGAGTGGTAGCGTCCTAACATGCGCGCTCAATGACCCTCACCTTCGCTCAACACACGAAATGCTAGCCATCGCATCTGCAAGCCCCACGCAGCAACGCATCAACGTCTAGATGCGCACACAGGTGTTTAGACGCCTCCAAATGCTTCTCGCAGGCACACGAGCTCAGTCCAAGCGCACGCACTAGAAGCACTGACGTTGAGACGCTGCCATGGTCATCTAAACGCCATTAGTGACCACACAAGTGATGTCGCACGAGCCTCCAGCCCACTTCAGCCCACAAAGTAGTGTTGAGACGCTACTCCAAGTGTCTCAACACTACCGACTTATGTTTGCCCTATGCGATGAAAGCGCCTCAACTTTTTTTATGCAAATGAGGCAGCATCGAGATGCTGTCCCTAGCATCTCGACGCTGTGGGTTGAATGCAATCTATAAGGCTCATTTGTTTTCTGAAATTGAGGGAGGCCATTTGGATAGGTGATTGTGCACGAGGGAGCCCTATACATTTTTCCAGAGGGACTACGAGCTTCCCATAGAATCCTCGAAATGATCTGTGGCTCGAGATTGCGGCTCTCACGTTAGGAATGAGGGTGGCACGCGTCTTAGGAGTATTCTTTACCTTTTATAGACTTTGTTTCGTTTTGTAATTTCTTGAGTGAGTCTCTGTTTAAATTATGGATTTGAGTGGTGGGATTCCGCCTTGACTCATTTTGTAACGCGTTGTGACACTTTTATGTTCTATTAATTTTATGGATTTTTCTTATCCCTTGCGATTCATTCATGCATTTGTACACTTAAGGCTTTTAATCTTCTAATCAAAGATTAATTGTTTAAATGATTTAAGTTTTAGTTCGAGAGCGTAAGGCTTAGATTAGATTATTGAATGCATGACTGTAGTAGGCCAACGTGATGAGCGGAGGTTTATTGTATAGAAGCATGAGTTATTATCTCTTGTGGGTCTGTTGTGAACCACGATGACAAGCAAGATTGGCATAAGCTCGAGAGAAGATGAGATCACAATGGGTCTTCTTAGGGGTGATAATTAGTGGGTAGTTCGTAATGCCTTGCTAGTGTGTGGGTAATAGACCAAGAGGTTGAGTCTGTGCTTAGTGAGAGATTAGGTAACCTCGAGAGGGGAAGCCGAACATTAGTTAATCCCAGCTTATTGTTGTTGTGATAGAAAAGTCTGTTTGTTAATAAAGTGTAGTGTCGAAAAGCATAGGGTAATTTAGCTTTCTCTTTGAATAACGGATTCCCTAGATAAAATGAGGTGTGATTATCTGTGGTACTTAATCAAACTAGAAATCTAATTTTGAGGACAACACTCGATTCTGAAATTCACTATACTAAAATTCACCCATACACAGCTGTAATCGCGATGTGTTGCGATCATATGGTATCCACTTTGTCATCTTTGGGGGTGGGTTAAAAATGGCTTATAGTTTTAGATATACTTGGCTACCCTGCAATTATGGTATCCACTTTCTAGATTGTTTGGTGCTTTAAAAATGTAATTTAGGTATGTTTTAGAGACTTTTGGGTGCTTGGGGGTGAGTTATGTATTTTTAGTTCTACTTGGGTTGTTTCTAGCTTCAAAATGATATTTTTGCACTTTATAAGTTGTTTCAGGGTTCAAACTTTCACTTAGGTCCTTTCTAGGACCTTTAGGGTGCTTGAAGGGGTGGGTTATGTATTTTTAGTTCTACTAGAGTTGTTTATAGATTAAAAGTGATACATAGGCACTTTTCAATTTGTTTCGGGCTTTGAAATTTCACTTTGGGACTTCTAAGGATCTTTGGGGTGCTTAGAGGATGGTTAGGTGTTTTTAGATCCTCTTCAAAATTTGAAAGGACAGTTAAGAACAATTTAGAGACTTTAGGGTGCTCGGTAGGTGAGTTAGGTGTTTTTAGTTCTACTCAAGTTATTTCAAGATTTGAAAAGACACTTGGGCACATTTTAGAGACTTTAGGGTTCTTGGGGGTGGGTTAGGTAGTTTTTTTAGTTCTACATGGGTTATTTCTAGCTTCAAAATAACACTTACGTACTTTCTACTCTTTTTTGGGCTGCAAAATGTCATCTAAGCACATTTTAAGGACATTAAGGTGCTCGGGGCTGGGTTAGATGTGTTTAGTTATACTCTTTAGTTTCAAAATGACATTTAGGAACTTTCTAGGTTGTTTCGAGGTTGAACGTGCTTAGGGGTGGTTACAACTTTCGATTGCTAGTGCAGTAGTTTCTAGGATTGTTCTGTTCTTGAAAATTACATGATATGGTGCATTAGGATACTGTGGTTTTAGTGATGAGTATGCACTTTAAAAAATATTGTAAGATTTTGTTTTTTATTTTAGGTACGTTCAATATCTCTAAATATGATCATAAGGCAATGAATGGAAATTGTATCAAAAGGCCACAGAATATTGTAATTAGAATTAGGTTTTTTTATGTTCTTTTTTTTTTGGTTGTACGTACCTTGTCATCTACAATTTCGTAAAAAGTATATTGTATATTCATTTAATGAATATAGAATTTTAATTTGATGAACTTAGATTCCATTTGGATTGCATTTGGATTGCAAAGCAAGTTTTAGAGGGCAATTATCAATTAATCAATATACTAACTTTTTTCTTAAAAAAAATTAGAACGTGACAACGAAATCACCATTTCGTCGGCGTTGCCTTATTCTCCTGACAAAACATAGCATTGGTAAAGTTTGTATATTTCGTCGCAAAATATAAATGATGTCGACGATGATTTCATTTTGAGTTTTTTTCCAATGGTTACAGTACTTTGTTAGGAGAACTAGGTAAATGTCGATAATAATACTCTTGTTAGCATTAATTTATCGCTGACAAGTTTGTTTGCATTGGTGGCATTGAGTATATCTTGACGGTGTGGTATTTTAGTCAGCAAAGACCTTTCCCGAGAGTGGAACGATGACGAAATTGCTAATGACTTTCGTCGATGATTAGTTTCGTCAGTAAAAACTTAAGTTCTCGTAGTGATTGGCCATGTTGTCCTTCTGAAGGCCCTTTATTTTGTTCTTGACCACTCCTTTAAGTTCGTCACACATTTTATTGAACTCTATTATACAGCTCGGTTACTGAATATGCACTGTCCTACCGGGATTGTAACTCGACGTACAACGGTGATTCTAGTGTTGAGCATTTAGTGTATTGCGTAAGTCGTGTTGTGGGTGCGACTGTTGCAGTATTGGAGGAAGGTTATTATGGTGTGCATTGACCTGAGGTGTAACACTCGAGTAAAGTAAAAGTACATGAATGAACCATCACTGCATCTGAATGAGAGCGATCTTGAGACTATGTAAGCATGGTTAAGAAAGACTTAAGAGCATTGATAGTTACTATCTATACCAACAAGGTGTACCTTTCTTTACTATGGCTCAATCATAAAAACTTTAAAGTTAAGCGTGCTTACCTTGGTAAAATGTTCTGTTACGTGACCTCCTAGGAGATTCTCCTGGGAAGCATGTGAGTGAGGACAAAACATGCTAAAGGTACTTGTATTGATTGTAGGGATAAACTTCACCCTCGCAAGCAATTTAAGTTAAGTTGGTAGTGTGACTTGGTCATAGGGGATATAGAGGGTGTAGGGGAATACCAGGACCAGTAGGTGTTGAATCTAAATTCTAAATCTTGGTTCGAATCCTAGCCCTGGAGCATTACAAATAGTATTAGAGTGGGAACTCTCCCAGTAAGATGTGGTTCGGGCACAAACCAAGCAGAAGTTAGTGGGCATGTAACCATAGAATAAAGGAATGGAATATGAATGAACTGTCACTGCATTCGATTGAGAGGGATCTGGAGACGATGCAAGCATGGTTAAGAAATGCTTAAAAGAATGGATAGTTACTACCTATATCAACAAGGTCCATATTCCTTTTCGGTGGCTCAACTATAAAAACTCCAAAGTTAGGCATGCATGGCTTGGTGAAATATTATGTTGGGTGACCTCTTAGGGGATTCTCCAACGAAGCATGTAAGTGAGGATAAAGGATACTAAAAAGACTTGTGTTGGTTGTAGAGACATTTTTCACTCTCACAAGCAGTTTAAGTTAAGTTGGTACCGTGGTCGAGTCATAGGGGATGCAGGGGAATGCTAGGGCAAGTAGGTGCCAAATCTAGATTCTAAATCTTAGGCTTGGGACATTACATGGGGTCCACCCCAAGCCATGCGTCGTCTCATATACATTTGATGGGTTGCACACCTTCTTGTCCTCAACTGAGACTGTTGTTGCTTGTGATTGTGAGGCTTAATTTTACAATGATAACCACACAAATGAATGTGCAAGTGTACACAGTCAGTAGTAAGTGATAAGTATTATATCATCTCCACCTAGATTAGTGGTAGATTTTAACCTATTGTAACTTAATCTCACAGTGAACTCAAAAGTAACAAAAGTGAATGGTTGATGATTTTTATAACTAATGTTGAATTAAATTAAATGATAGAATGAAAAGAATGCTTTTGTAGTTGTAATGATGAGAAGGAATGAGTTCAAATTAAGGTAACGTGTTAATTTTTCGAAAACAGCTTGTTGACGCAAAAGAATTGTAGGATCGAATCACACGACAATAGTCTCAGAATCCTCCCAGATCTCCCAGTTATCTTAAGTTAATTTCCATTAATCTATATGAGTTGAACCTGCTGTTTTTGTACATTAGGTGAGTGATTATCCCAAACCTCCTCACTTAGCCAGCAAGTAACCTAATCTAAAGGTTAATGTGTTTTAAAAGCAATCTACTACTCATATTTTCTCTCGAAACATAGAGAAGCTATTTATGCGTATGGGCCAGATAGACATAAACATTAAACAATAACGAACACTTATAAAACAATTCAATGCGACATACGTTTACTTAAAAACTAAATCAGTTCAACAACATCTCCCTTAATCCTCACTCAAAGGTGATTAGTGTTAGGATTTATGCCCTAAAGCTTTGTAGTTTGTAAACATTTTCTCTTTTATGAATATTATCCAATTTTATAAAAATTCAAGGTTATTGATGTAGTCTTGAACAATATGTAGTTGACATAAAGAAGGATCATGTTTAAGTAATAATCTAAAAAGTCTATAGTATATGGATAAGCTTCGGTGCCTTATCCTCGTGACACTATTCATACTACCTACTTTGTAAAGGTTATAAATGATTTGATCCAAATCGTTCATGTGGAAACATGTGAGTGAGAGTATTATATACAATGAGTTTGTATAAGACTAGATTGTAGAATATTTTATCTTTCTTCATAAGTCTGTTAAAAGAGAATATTAATATTTTACAGGATGATCATATGCGACTCGATCTCAATCTAGAGTGAATTATGAACTCTTGTTTGTAAGGGCACGTCCTTCGATTTACATGGATGAGAATGACTTTTGAAGCTGATTCAATAAGCCTACTATATTGAGAACATGACCAAACGGGGAGGTTGGAACACAATCTCACAAGATGAAATTCTCTCATGCCCATATAGGGTAAGTAGATGAGTAATTCTCTTAAGTGCTGATTTAGGGACATGAACAACTGGGCCCCACCCTTTCACTGGCTTGAGAGGGATTTAGTTTATGGTTGGATCATAAATATATTGTTCATTAGAAGATTAGTTGTACTTAAGGTTTAAGATATAATTACAAGGGTAAAATAGACTTTTGACTTAGCTGTAATTATGACCTACTTGTGAAGGGTTGACTTGCATGTAGTGATAATATATCCATGGACATAAACTATCCTACAGTACATAAGAGTGGAACTCCAGGCTTTTAGTGGAATGACCTTGAGTTAATGAATGAAAATTAATTAATTAATGAGTTTAATTAATTAATTTTGTATCATTGGAACTTATAATCTGTACGTCCATAAGGTCCCCTAGCTAGCTCACAAGAACATTAATGGATTAATTATGTTCAAAGAAAAATAAATGTAAAAATGTTCAAATTTAAATTTAATGTATTAGATGTATTAAATAATAAAGAGAAAAATAAATGTAACTGATACATTAATTAAAAGAAAATTTTATATGTACAATTTTAATATATAAAGTATATATATTAAAATAATAATTTGAATGAGATTCAAATAATTAAATATATTCAAATATATAAGATATTAAAATATATTATTTGATTTAATAAATAATTATTTGAATGTGATTTAGATAATTAAATATATTTTAATATATAAGATATTAAAATATATGATTTGATTTAATAAATAATTATTTGAATGA
>JAOANK020750883.1:0-10985 GCA_026257165.2 Telfairia occidentalis | reverse complement strand
TTTCTTCACCATTTGCCACCTCTAATTCTCATGCTACCTCACCATGATTGAGTGTCAATCTTGGGTGAGGTAGTTGTTCATGATTTGCTTTATAAAATGGAGCCAAAATCGTGCATTTGATGATTGATGAAGAAGATCCAATTTGCTCCCAAACTTGGTTGCTCATGTGTTGAACATTAACCAAGCCTAACAACTTATCCTCCTTAATTCACCAATCAAGGGATCCCACCATCCCGTTCCAAGGCTAAAGAATAGCTGAGAAGACACTAGTGGCGGTCTGGGACTTGCTCGTGATCAATTCCGCCGGAGATAGAGGGAGAAATTGAGCTACAAAGGTGAGTTTACTCTTTCTCTATTTTCCCTCTCTAAAGCATGATTTTCCAACTTAATTTGAGCTAATTAGAGTGCATAAGATCCTAATCCGCAGCATATGTATGTTGATACATCCTTCATTCAGTACTTTTACGCACAACAGAAAAGGAGGAGTAACCTCTTTAGACTCTTTTCGGCACAAATCTTTTTTCGGCGCATGCTACTTAAACTAGAAGTAATTTAGCCAAAGTTTAGATCATTTGGAGATAGCTAAAGCAGACATAACCCGTTAACGACACTCTAAGTCTTTAGGACTCTAAACAGGAGGACTATGTGCTCATAAATAAGGGCATCAAAGAAGGATTTCAACATGACTCACATCAGAAGTATGCCTACTAATCTCTCTCTAACATACATATCACAACAAATCATCGATAATCATGGTCCTCAACAAGTAAGCATGGCAAATTCTACTTTTCAGCACACAATCAGGTGATCAACAATTCATTTCAATCAATCAAATAAAAAAAAATTATCCAAAATCCAATCATATCTTCAATCAACAACATATCACATATTCAGAACTCAACACATAATTCACATGTAATCTATCCTAGTAGCACACAATACTCAGGACACCCACCCCAAACTTAAAATCATGCATTGTCCTGAATGTATGAAAAAAAAAGACAAAGCAAGGGTAAACGGTATTGACGTAGAGGGTGAGATGATCTACAACATGATAGGCAAGTGGACTAAGTACGACTATGCTATGGCCCTTGAAAACAGATCGCAAGAAATAGAAAGTCAAGGAATAGTTGGGCTCATAAAAGAAAAAACAAACAAAACAAACAAACAAGTAAAGGAAAGGGGAAAAAAAATGCTTGGGTTGCTTCCTAAA
Source organism: Telfairia occidentalis (assembly GCA_026257165.2). Taxonomy (NCBI): domain Eukaryota; kingdom Viridiplantae; phylum Streptophyta; class Magnoliopsida; order Cucurbitales; family Cucurbitaceae; genus Telfairia; species Telfairia occidentalis. Next base: position 9,772 of record JAOANK020750883.1, on the reverse strand, counting down.
AAGCACTTGATTTAACGTCCTTAGCTGGACGAGACATCAAATCATCATTCTTTAACCACCATGTCCTGTATCCAACGAGCCTTGTTCACGCATTCATTCTTAATCCTAGGAAGCATATTTAGGAAAATATTCTCTTCTACTCTGCTCATACTAGCAGGTAAAATAACATGAGTAGAAGAATCAAGAAATGCATACCTAGAATGTGCACGTAGGGGTTTCTATTATATATCAAGAGGTTTATCATGCTCGAGCATTTTATCATGTAGTACAGTTCTAGATTTATCTCTAACATGTCCAACACATGCAGAAGTAGAAACAAAGGCAGAAACAGAAGCTAGAGGATGGATGAAAATCTCAACCTCATGAAATTTGCCTAGGTTACCACAAACAGAATTCAACATGTATTATTTTTATCCACAATAGAACAAACCACAACAGAATCGGATTTAGACTCAGCAGTAAGTTTATTTAAGTTCTCTACTTTATAACACATACTAACCTCAAGAAGGTGGTTCATGGATCGATAAATATCGAACTTTATTTCGTTGTCATCCACCCTCAAAGTTAGCTTGCCTTCTTGCACATCAATCAAGGCCCTTCCTGCGGCCAAAAATGGTCTCCCAAGGATGATGGCTACCTTAGCATCCTCCTCCATGTCAAGCACCACAATGTCTGCAGGAAATATAAACTTGTCGACCTTGAATAGAACGTCCTCCACTATGCCTCGAGGGCGAGTGATAGACTAATCTGTCAGCTGCAGCGATATTATGGTGGGTTGCACCTCACCCAAATTTAGTCTCATGTAAATAGACAGAGGCACTAAATTAATAGAAGCTTCTAAATCACACAAAGCACGATTTACAAAAAGATTACCTATAGTGCAAGGAAGAGTAAAACTCTCTGGGTCCTTTAGCTTCTCAGGCAGCTTCTTTTGTATGATCGTGTTGTACTCTATTTGCGTGTGTATAAGTGAATAATAGAATCACACAAATCAATGTGCAAATATACACAGTCAGCTGCAAGTGATAAGTATTTAGATCGTCTCCACAAAAATTAGTGATAGATCTTAACCTATTTTAGCTTACTCTCCTAATGAATTCAAAAGTAATAAAAATGAATGATTGATGGGTTTTTATAATTAATGCTGGATAGAAGTAAATGACAGAACAAAACGAATGCTTTAGTGGTTGTAATGAGAGAATGAAAGGGTTCGAATTAAGTTAACATGCTATTTTCCCTGACATAGAATGTTGAAGCAAATGAATTGCAAGATTGAATCACACAAAAATAGTCTTCCTAATCCTTCCAAATCTTCCAGTTATCTTAAGTTAATTTTCATTAACTAATATGAGTTAAACCTGTTGTTTTTGTGCATTATGTGAGTAATTATTTCTAACTTCTTCACTTAGCCAACAACTAACCTAATCTAGAGGCTACTGTGTTTTAAAAGCAGTCTACTCGTATTTTCTTCCAAAACTTAGAGAAGTTATTTATGTGTGTTGGCTAGACAGACATAAACATTAAACAGTATGAATACTTAGAAAACAAATCAATCCAACAAGCTTTTACTTTGAAAATAAGTCAGTTCAACAACATATCCCTTAATCCTCGCCCAAGGATGATTAGTTCATACTAAAACAAATAAAAGACAATAATACATAAACGTAAACAATCAAGGAGTTCATGGTGAAATAAAATCTTAAAGAGTTGTGGAAATCGATTTCTCCACAAATTTGGCGAGTAGAATTGATTCTTCTATTCCAGCCTCCATAGAGTTTCTCCTTCCATAAGCTCTGCTCTAATGAAACAACATCAACAGTGAACTAAATTTCTTTGGAAGAAAAAAAAGAAAATAGAAAGCTTTCTAAAGACTTCAAAATATTGGGGACCAACTGAACTCCTCTTCGTTGGCGGCATCTTTTTCTATTTATAGGTTTTCTGTGATAATTAGAAAACTTATTAGGTTAAATCGCTCACGTGGTACACATCTAACGGTAGATTAATTCCATAAAAAAATAAATTTATTTCGATATTTCAAATTTTTGTTATTCTCGCACGATCTGTCTATTTTGCTCTAGAATTGCTCTCTCAATAATTCTGCTAAAATAATACTCCATCAACTACCTGTTCAACAAAATACCAAGAACCAGTAGCAATTAAGCACAATACCCCGTAATTCTATTCCAATGTTGTCTTAAATAGAATGATGTATCAAAAATGAAGATTCTTAAGTGTCATTTAAATAAAACAAAGGTAAATCAAACATTTATTTCATAAATCAAAGACAATTTACTTCAAACATGAGGTGAAATCTATCATAAAAGACTCCTAATAACTCTCTTTTGGAGAGCTATAAAAATTCTCAAACTTGAACTATTGCTCGTCCTCGAGTAATGGTTTAGACTTCTTAGAAAACAAAACAATTGATCTGACAAACAAAATCCTACAACAGAATTAGATAAACAATCCAATTAAAGACTATCAAGTATCAAGCTATTTCATATCTCTTTCAAGTCAATCCCTTATCTTCCCTTCACCTTTCTGCACATGCCACAAATTTTACTTATTTAAAGGCCTTAGCTTTTAGCTAGCCAACTCCTAAGTCATCAACCTTATTGTGCAATCTCTCAATTAGATTCTGATCTTATTCCCTTCTATATCTTATCTTCAGATCCCCTACATTTCAGTTTATAAAATTGCTCACAGAATGCTCTCTCAAAAGATTTTCACACAACAAAATTTTGTTCCCTTCAAGTCATAGCCTTTTTTCAAGACTCATCACTTATCATAAATTTCATTCATATTCTTGGTAGCCACCTTCCTATTCTACAGATACACTGACATTTAAGCAACACTCATCCCTCGTAATTTCCTTTTTCTAATTTTTTTTGGAATACTCACATGTCTTCTAATTTTCAATAAGAACACAAGTGTACAAAGGGAGAAGAGTGTGCTATCAAAAAAAGAGTAATGCACATTTACATTGCTCACAATAAATTAGATTCAATAAGATTTGAGAAGAAAAAGTCCAAAGGGACTTAGCATCCTCAAACTTAAAATGCGCATTATTCCCAATGCGCTAGACAGTAAAGAGGGGGATAAATCTTGAAACTTAGTCTAAGGCAACCCAGACAAGTTTGATCGTACAAACAAAATGATCCTCCAATGGTCGGAGCAAAGTTTTCTCAGGGATGAACTAAACTAAGAGCAGTGTCTTTTAAGACTAAGCAAAATAGGCAGACTTGGTGGTGCAAAAAGTGTTTGAGCCAATAAGTTTTCAAATCTAAGAAACAGAAACTAAGACTCTTATACTAGTCAAAATTTTTGTCTTTCATGAAAAAGATTATTAATCACAATTGTTGTTGGATCATGCACTTAGCTCAGTCAGAGGTATTCTAATATACAAAAAATATTCAGACTTCTGCAGCACAAGAATTGCTTTCCCAAACCAAACATATATTTCATTATCAAGAAGCAGTAGCTTACAAAAATTTATCATTTACCTAGAGGGGGTCCATTAAAAGTATAAATTAAAAGAAAATAAATAATATAGTAAACAACAATAACATAAGATATTGCATATTAAAAGGAAATTTTTTTTAGAAGAGAAAGACAGCCAACATCCTTTTAAATGTTTAATCTTCAAACATTGGATCTTTCTCCTTCATAGCCTCGTCATGCACTAACGGAGGTGGTGGGATCTAGGAGTTCATCAAATCATCTGGGAAGGGTGGAAAAGCAGAGTATGGCTTCTCAAAATTGGCACGTAAGGCTTCCTTCAAAGCATGATCACATTAGTGAGCATAGTTTCAGAAAGTTTGAAGTTGTCCCACTTAAAATTCCATGCAGCTCATTAGAAGGTCTTGTTCCTCCAATAGTCTATACACTCCACCCAATAGGCCCCCCCCTTGCTTAGGTAAAATTCTATTCCTTCGTAGACGTACTAGGTTGGCCATATAAATAACACCCTTATTGAATAAGGGGATGTCCTCTAGATAGATTGGTACGCCAGCCCGTTTGCACAACATTGTGATAGTATTAAAGAAGAATAGTCTACCTACATTCTTTTTTGCACAAAGGTAAATTTTAGGTGCAATTATCTTGCCCACATCAATGCTGAGGCTGCGCATTGTGGCAAAAATAAGGAGGATTCAATCTTTCTTAATTGTGGAGTCATGGGTGACTAGAAGTAATTTGGTCTTCAAGAATGATAACCATACATTGGTCTCCGTCTTTAAGAAGGCTAACTGAAAGGTATGTGCACCGGTGGAAGATACTCGCCATTGAGCTCCGTCACTCCCGACCACCCTGATGGCTGCATTCAGTTGTGCGTGAGAGAGCACGAAGATCATTTTATTATACATTGCATGTGGAAAGTTCTGCAAATGATATATACTATTGATAGCACCTAGAGAAGAATCAACAGGAACACCTCGCACAATGGACTCAAACTTATTGTTCTCATCTAGATTCGCATAAAATTCGTGGAAAATGCCGACAAATATTACATCTTTAGGTTTCCTATAGAAGTTTTCCTAAGAGTGATTAATGATACCTATAGAGATGTACCTTGGAAGATCTTCAAAGGGCTTAAGAAATTCGCATTCAAGTAAAAAGTCTCTTTTCTTGATATTCTGATATCTTTTGCGTGTGGCGTTGTTGATCAAGCACTCCAAAACTGTCTTATACATGGGTTCCTTCCCTGTCTATTTAACTCTACTTACAGCAGGAGTTTCGACATTCTGTACTTCCGGCGGTATTAGCTTCTTCTTCTTTTTTGGCGTACTAGGAGATGGTTCAGTGGGTATAGGGGTCTTCTATTGCCAATTCTTCTTCAACTGTGGGTACCTCCGACTGTTTTTCCTATGCAGTAGGTGGTACACCATCTTGCTCCTTGACAAGCTAGGCTTCTAGTTCTACTTCCGAGTGTGCGTAGTAGCTTGAACCATACCTAAGACTTCTTCGATTATAGGTTGAACTTTGACTGGAGATGGAGGTGTTGAAACTTTCAACTTTCTTCTTCTTTTCTTTCTTCGGTTAAGGGGGTGGTTAAACTTGCTTTTCCGCCTGAGAAGATGTGAGAGCATCGAGGAAATAGTCTGCATCAAAATCTTGTAGCTTCTTTGTTCTGTTCTAGGGAGGCATTGTCTTTGCTCGCTTAAGGTTTTTTGTGCAGAGGAAATAAAGAAAGAAGTTAGAGTAAAAGATGAAGAAGAGGATGAAGTTAACACATCTAAATAGGAATAATGCACTAGAGTAATTCAGTAGTTTATGAAAATTATTTAAAAATTTTATTAATTATTCCCCTTGCAAAATCATATTTTTCTTGGAATACAATAATCCAACGGATCTTTTCTAATTTTATTGCCTTGTCAAAATTTCTGATTCCTGCAAAAGAGCTGTTAAATGATTAAATACAGTAGGTAAAATTTGATTTTTCAAATACAATATCTTCTCTTTCTTCTCTACAAACTGAATGTTGCCTCAATTCTTGGGAATTTCTTTTTTTTTTTCTTTGGTATCATTATCTACAAAATATAAATTGTAAAATTTTATAATTAGAGGTAAATATGGAAAATTAAAAGTGAAATTGTATTTTATGTTTTTTTTTTCGAAATTGAATATTGAGCTAATGAAATCCTTAATTCAAGTTTAATTTCCAAATTCTGAAAGGAAATTTAAAATTCAAACGATAATTTCTTTTTAAAATTCAAAAAGATACATAATAAAATAAATCCAAATCTTATGAAATCAAATCTATCTTAAGAAAAATAAATCAACCTCAAATTCAAAATACTCTAACGAAAATTATTCCAAAAATAAAATGGAAAAATTTGAAAATCGAGAGGGGAGAGAAAATAAATTCTCGTAATGCTCAGATTTTACTCCTACAATTTTCATGCTCTGGAATTTGGTAGCAACTGCAGAGAAGCACTTTGTCGAAGAAAGTTCTCTTGCCAATAATGCTTGATCCTCTATCAGTACTCCAATAGCAGTGATGTCAAAATTTAGGTTCTTCAAAGCCCAGAAAGCTTTGTACTCCAATTCTAAAGGCAAATGGCATGCCTTTCCATAAACTAATCTATAAGGGGACATTCCTAAAGGTGTTTTAAATGCAGTTCTATAAGCCCAAAGAGCACACAATAATCTAGAAGACCAATCTTTCCTATTCGGGTTAACAACCTTCTCTAGGATTCTCTTAATCTCCCTATTGGAAACCTTAGCTTGACCGTTAGCTTGTGGATGATAAGGTGTGGACACTTCGTGCTTAACATCTTACTTTGCTAATAAGGATCTTGTTAATAAAATGAGATTCTTCATTAATTATTAATGCTACGAAGTTCTAAAGCGAGTGAATATATTTTTTTGGAGGAATTTTGAAACTATTTTGGCATCGTTCTCAAGGCAAGAAATTTCCTCTACCCATTTTGACACATAGTCAACAACTAGAAAGATGTAAGAGTTACCATTCGAGGGGGAAAATGTTCAATAAAATCAATCTCTCAGACATCAAATAACTCTATCTCTAAAATGAAAGTCAGTGACATTTCATCTTTAATTCTAATGATTCCTTTTCTTTGACACTTATCACATGTGTTTGCTTAGTATATGTGCATCCTTAAACATCAAAGGCCAAAATTAGCTGGATTGCAATGCTTTAGTTGCGATTCTTTGCTCTCCAAAGTATCCTCCATGGGGTGCTATATCACAATGTTTTAGTATTGCTGGAACTTCTAATTGAGAAACTCATTTTCTTATAATCACATCAGCACACTGCCTATAGACAAATGAATCATTCCAGAAATAGAAGTGCACATCATGGAGAAATTTCTTTAATTATTGCTTCATCAATTCTGGAGGTAACAAACTTGCAACCAAATAGTTAGCAATATTTGCAAACCATGGTAATTCAACACTAATAATATGAGTTATCGTAAACAATTGCTCATCTAAAAAATTGTCTCAGATCATTTCAATGGTGTATGAAGTAATTATTTGTGAAAGCATATTGTATAGTTGATTATTTATTTGGAAACTAAATATCCAGAGTTGTGCTAGAAATAACAATTTTCGGGATGAAAGTTCTTAAGGTGAGTAAGTTGCAACGTACCTTTATTTGAATTGGTTATTAATGGATGTTATTTTTAGATTTATTAAGTGATTAAGAATTAATTGTATTAATTAAATAAATTTTTGGAGTTAAGAATTAATTGGTTTTATTTAGAGAAAATTAGGAAAAATTTATGAAATTTATTTCGGTTTTCTTTTGGATAAAATGAGAGATAAAATCAGAGGAATTTTATCTTTTAAGAAAATGAAATTAGTTAAAGATAATGACCTTTTTTGAATTTATATCAAATTGGAATAAGAGTAGGGTTTATGAAAAACCATATAAATATGCATGTTACGAAACCCTAACCACCAAGTCTTTTCTTTTCAAAAGAAAATTTTCCTCTTCCTTTTCCCTCTCCCTTTCACATCAACTTTCTCCTCCATCATTCATCTGTCTCTCATCCTCCCATCGGTGGTGGCACGAGGGCAATAGCAGCAACCATTCCAAAGAGAAAGCTCGAATAATTGTTAGAAGAGCTTAGGCTAGGTCATTAAGGATTTATTAGGCTTATTAAAAAACTAAGCTACGTGCCTTCGTTCCTAGATTTCCTTCGTTCATAGATTGCTTTGAGGTTGAGGTCAGATGAATTGTTTGATGTTTGTGCTTTGATGTGTGATGTAATTAACAATATTTGTATGATATGCATTTAGTGTTATTGAACATGATGTGATGTGGTATTGAGGATGATGTGCATCTTATGTTTATGTGGTTAATAGATGCCACAAACACTGTTTATATGTAGATTATGGATGCTAGGGGCATCATGGAATATTGTATGTTGGATGCCTTGGGACTTCGGTTGTATGATATGTTATTATTTATGACCTATGCATATAATAAATGTATGTTGCATGTACGTATGTTGGTGACACCATCTCTGCAGAACTATATTGAGCGCCTCCATGAGATGCGTATCTTTGCTTTGTGGTTATTTTGAGGGTCCTCCATGACATTTCATATCTCTGCTTGGTGATACATTGAGGACCTTCATGAGATACGTATCTCTATTGTATGATTATTTTTAGGACCCTCCATTAAATTTTATATCTCTGCTAAGTTGTTATTGAGGACCTCTATGAAATTGTGTGTAAGATCCCTTAATATTATTATTTTTAATTAATTTAAATTAGTTTTTGAATTTAAAAATAAGAATAAACATTTTTGTGATTTTTGTGCCTACTTAATTGGAACATTATTTGGGTCATGTTTGAAGAATGAATTAGGTCATTTTTTTGTTTTTTTTTGTTTTTATAGAACAAGGGGAAATTAAAAAAAATTAGGTTCAATGGCATTGGTGTAAATAACTTAAGGTGGAATACGGTTAGGGTGAGAGTGCATCCTATTTATGGTTAAGGATGAAGGCCTAGCCTACTTTCTTATTTTCTTATCAAAATTACAAAGGGAGAAGTAGAATTCCTTTTCACAATTCTCTCTTACTCTCTCACGCCTCCCTCTCTCTCTCAAGATCTATTGTCTTTGCCACACTGCCTCCAACAATAGTAGCAGCAGCAACCACTCCAGATCTGGTTGGTGATCAGGATCCCCGACAAAAAGGCTCAAGTAGGTGTTTCTTATGTTTTGGGAGCCTTTTCTTGTCATTTTTTCACAAATCAGTTGAATATTTCTCGTTTTTGGTAGTGAGGGGCTATAGGCAGTGGGGAACTTCAGATCTTGAAAGTAAGAGCATTGATTGGTGTGTTATTTTTTAGTTTTGTTCGGTACGGCCATTAATCACATTTTTCTTCCTTTTTTCGGCCAAAAACTGTGTTTTTGAGTGAAACGAAAGGTAGAAAAGGACCTCGAGGACGGCATCTACACGTTGTTGGAAACGAGATGTCCAATGGAGCAGAGATGTACACTCACACTCGGGAAAGAGGTGTTGTCTCCTGCGGCGAGTGGCCTACACTCGCCGACTTAGAGCTATACGTGTAGGCACGTGCAATGTTGATTTGGTGCACGGTTGGTGATGTTGGAACCGTAGTGACCTGAAGTTTCAGATCTGAGGGTGAGTGACTAAAAGTTGGTGGTGCATGTGGCAGCGCATGTGGTGGCGTGTGAGGTTGGTTATTCTAAATAGTAAGCTTCTCGTGATGAGTTGTCCCTAGGTCTAGCATCGAAATTCGTTAAAAGTTAGTTTAAGTTGAGTTTCTAAATTGAATTTTCATGTTGAAGGAATCAAATTCCCAGCGGAAGCGATTGAACGCTTAATACATTCAATAATGAATTTAGGAAGAACATGCACTATGAAACAAACGTAAAATACAAAGATGATGAAACATTACCTTTGAAGGACGATTCTTCAATCTTCGTGCGTATTGCAACAACACGAACACCACCAATAGAGAGCACTCGCTATTCTCTTGGATTCTTAACAAGATTGATGGTGAGATCAATTTTGATGAGGGAGCATGGAGATCAAAAAGGTTTTTTGAGAATTCTGTAACCCCGTCCTGTGTTCACAACACTGGTATTATAAAAGAGAGAGAGAGTTAGGTAGTGGATGGGAGTTACGTTAACTCCCCACCACGCACGTAAAAGTTTTCCCTCTTTTTTTTTTAATTTATTTATTATTTAATAAAACTAAAATTAATTAATTATCCCATAATTAATTAACTATACAATATGCAATTAATCATATTAAATGCATGTCTCTCTCTT
>JAOANK020750787.1:0-10985 GCA_026257165.2 Telfairia occidentalis | reverse complement strand
TGTGTGTGTGTGTAAGTCCTTCCTATTCAAGTCCCTACAAGCCAGGGGTGCTTTTAATGAAATTTTACTCAAGATGCCCTAACTCTTAAACTAAGTTAATCTCAAGTTAGTAGATCTAATTTAAGTGAGCTTTTTCTTTCTTTTTCTTGCTTCTCTTTTTCCTTTTTAATAATCTTTTTTCTTTTCGTTTCTATTTTTTTCTATTATTGGTGCTAGAAGGAAAGGTTGTATCACCTTTGTTTTGGCTTACCCCCGCTTCTTAGGCGCTAAGCATCCAACTGCGAGCAATACAACAAACCCTTCTTATTTTCCACAAAAAGAGCCTGATGAAGACATGCTACCTTCGTTTTGGCTTAACCCCGCTTCCTAGGCACTGAGTATCCAACTTCGAGAAATCTGTCTTTCTTAGGACAACACTCACTCTCATTCTGTGCTTTTAGGAACAACAGGAAGGGTGAACTGACCTCTTTAGACTCTTTATTAAGAACAACATTTTTTCTTTTCTATATTCTCTTTCTTTTCAGCAAAAACTACTTAATTTAGAAACTCACTCTTAAATAACTAGCCCATTTTAAAGCATCCTAAGTTCAACCTCATTGACGACACCCTAAACTTTTAGAACTCTAAATAGGGGACTGCGTGCTCAGAAAACAAGAAATTCGAAGAGAGATTTCAGACATAACTCCCATCAGAAGTATGCCTACTAATCTCTTTATTTCAACCCACATACAAGTCATAGAAAATCATAGAAACTCATAGTCCTCAGCATGCAAGAATCAAAAGTTCTACATTAAGGTTCACAATCAGGCGAACAATCAAGCGCAACAATCAGTCAATTCGAAAAAAATTATCCACAAATTCAACATCGTACTAGAATCATCACAAAGCATCCACAGTTATCAGGAGTTCAGTTCAGCACATAATAGAAATCTAGCCTAACAACACACAGTACTTAGGACACCCCCATCCCAAACTCAAAAGGTTTGATTGTCCTCAATGTATGAACAAAACAAGATAAAGCAAAGAAAGGAATCTATACTGGCGTGGAGTAAAGGAATGGTCCACTATACGACAGTCGTGTGGACTGAGTACGATCATGCTATAGCTGTTGAAAAAAAGATAGGTATATCTGGAATATTCATGAGATCTGGGCAAACAACAACCTAAAAACGACAAACTAAACAATAGCAAAAATAAAAAAAAAACACTTGGGTTGCCGCCGAAAAGGCGCTTGATTTAACCTCTCTAGTTAGACAGAACATCGAATACTCATTCTTTTATCACCACGTCTTGGATCCAAAGTGCCTCCTTCCCACACTCATTTTTCATCCTACGAAACACATGCAAGAAGGTATTTTCTTCTACTTTACTCACCATAGTAGGTATGATAACATGAGTAAAAGAGCCGTGAATAGCATATCGAAAATGCAGGGGTAAGGGTTTCAAATTCAAATCAGAAGGCTTAACATTCCAACAACTTTTCTCATCATCAGCAAGCAAATAGAAATTTTTAATAGGATGATCAACAATAGATAGAGAAAGATGTACATTTTCATGCACAAATTTCTCAGTAGGGGCACATGCATATTTTCATTTAAAGCACCTAAACTACCATAAGTGGGGTTCAATATGCATTTCCCCTTACCAGACATCTCTGTGTCTTCTTCCATACTAAGACTATGAAATCAACTAGCACATCCTCTATTATACCTTTCGGGTATGTCATTGATTGATTGGCTAACTGAAGTTGGATAGTAGTCGGCTATATTTGACCCAAGTTAAGTTTCCTAAAAATGGACAAAGGCATGAGATTAATAGAGGCACCATGATCACAAAAAGCACGATTAATCTTTAAACTACCAATAGTACAAGGGATAGTAAAACTCCCTGGGTCCTTGAGTTTCTTGAGTAGCTTCTTTTGCAGTAGGACACTGCACTGCTCTGTCAGGTCCACCTTCTCAAACTGCCCAAATCTCTTCTTCTTAGATAATACTTCGTTCATGAATTTTATGTAGTTCGACATTTGCTCCAGGGCATTTGCAAAAGGAATGTTAATATGCATTCTCTTAAAAATATCTAAGAATTTAGAGAATTTGTCATCCATGTCATTTTTTATGAAACGTTGAGGGTAAGGGACTCTACTCAAATCAAGAGGATGGGAATCAGAATACTTCCATGTACTCGATGATTGCACTATGTCGTTTTCCTCAACTAGATTCTCTTTCTCATTTTTCTCAACATTCTTTTCTTCAGCCTTCTCCTCGAGCTCGAGCTCTTTTTTCGTAGGGTCCTGTTTCTCATTTTCAGCTAAGGTCCTGCCACTTCTTAACATAATAGAATTACATTGTTCCCAAGGATTAACTTCAGTGGTACTAGGGAACTTACTGATAGCACATGAAAATGTGATATCCTTAGGCTTGATTTTAGCTAGTTTTGTTCGATAATTTCTGTGCTTTCACGTGTTTTTATCTTAAATTGTAGGAACCGAGTAATTTGAAGAAAATATTATTTTGGGGATGATCGGGTCGAGAAACGGGCTTTGGAAGACTAATTTTGGCTATGGAAAAAAGAAAAAAAGGCCAAAATACATTAAGACCCGAGGAGACAGCATCGTGATGCCTTGCCGAAGCATTGAGACGCAGGAATAAGCTAAAATTTTGGAGCTGTGCTTATCAGCGTCGAGAAGCTACTCAATAAACTCGAGACACTGATAAACTTCATGAAGGCAGCAGCGTGCCAACACGCGCGCTCAACACCGCATGCCCTTCGCCAACCACCTAATGCTAGTGTCGCAACCCCGCGCAGCATGCCCTACTCAATGCTGCGTGCACGTATGCGTGAGCCTCACCCAGTCGCTCGTGCGATAGGGTGTCCACCCCGTCGCACGCTATGCTGGACGCCGCGGGTCCTTTCTGTCGCCAACATAAACCAGCATTGAGACGCTATTTTTAGCGTCTCGACGTTGTTCCTTTGTGAAGCCCTAAACGATGCCCGCACCGCACATCCTTTGACCAATCAAGACCAGCGTCGAGACGCTAACTAATGTCGGACAGTGAGCTTAATTTAAGTTCATTTTTCATTCTGAAAATGAAGAGGCCATTTAGAGATTCGAGAGCACAACTTGGAGCACGGTATTTTATAGGGAGAGAAAGCTCCCCATGGAGTCCTTGGAGTGATCCGAGGCTCGGGATTGTGGGTCTTACGTTGGGAACCAGTTTTGCATGCTTCTTTGGGAGTTTTCTTCCCCTTTTCTATACTTGTTTAGTTTTGTGTTTTTCTTTAGGAATTTCTAAGTTAGTTGTGAATTTGAGTGGCAAAATTTTGCCTTGACTCGTTGTAACGCGTTGTGACTCTATTTAATGCTTTATTAATTTATGGACTTTTTCATATCTCCTGTGATTATTCATGTAATTGTATGCTTAATGCTATTTAATCTTTTGATAAAGGATTAGATTGATGCATGATTTAAGTTTTAGCTTGAGAGAGTAGGGCTTAGATTAGATCTCGATTGCATGACTGTAGTAGGCTAACATGATGAGCGGAGGTCTATTTTAAAGAAGCATGTGTTATTATCTCTAGTGGGTCTGTTGTGAACCATGACGACAAACAGGTTTTTCCCTGAGCTCGAGATAGGATGAGATCACAATGAGTCTACTAAGTGTAGTAATCAGTGGGTAGTTTGTAATGCCTTGCTAGGTGTGTGGGTAATAGACTGAAAGGTTCAGTCTGCAAGTTTTGTAAAAGACTAGCTAAGCTCGAGAGAGGAAGCTGAATGTTAGTTAAACCTAGCTTATAGTTGCATGGCGATAGGGAAGCTCGTTATTAGTAAAGTTTGGGTCATAAAGCGTAGCAGTTAGAGTCAATGCTCGTTCTGCTTATGTAACCTCCACCTCTCTAGGAGTAGGAGTGGTGTAACTTAGATTTCATTTTTAATAATGGATTCCCTAGATAAAATGAGGTGTGATTATCCCTGGTAATCAATCAAACTAGAAACCGAATCTTGAGCACGACAGTCGACACTCATATTCACTATACTAAAACTGACCCGTACACTGAGGTGCATTGCACTAGGTAGAGATCAAGTTTCTAGCATCTACTGGAGACCGATCGAACACCCAGTTCTATACTAAAACTGACCGATCTGTCCAACCTGGACCTCTAAATTCTTCACGGCCTTCTCTTGGCTGTCCATCCTACCTTCCAGGCTTGTTGTTCTGTTGCGGGCCTCCATAATGAATGTTCCCAACATCTCATTCAAGAATGGGTCATCAGATTGCTGCTGGGATGACGATGCATACCAAGGAGGTCCCTGAAACACATTCTTATTATTAGAATAAGAAAAATTTTCATGATTACGCATACCTGGGTGGTAGTGATTCGACATTTTGTTTTGCTGGCCTCCAAACTGATCTTTTTGGGCTCCTTGAAATGCATAGCCCTTGTTGATATTATTGGCTTGCTCTAGTTGAGGCTCTTCCTAAGTATGATAAGAATGATACCCCACGATAGATGCAATCGACTGAGGCTTTCCCTATATAGTCAAATTTTTCAAAGCATTAGGGACCGTGTATTGGAAATAATCCCAGATAGCCGTTGGTCTTCTTCTTGCTCGACCATCTGATCGAGTAGTCCCCTCTATTCTGTTAGATGTCTCCTCCAAGTTTGTTCAATTTCTGGATCAAGAGGAAAACGGTCAGTGCCTCGAGTACGGGGCATACACCAAAATAATACAAAAATAAAGAAAATAGGAAAACAACATACAACTACACCCTAAATTAAGACCTACTTAAACGCCTCAAGAATAGAAAAATTTAAAATACACCGATTCCCCAGCAATGGCGCCAAAAACTATATCAAGCCCAACAAAGCGTCACCGCAGGTGTACGGGTCGATCGTAGTATTAGCGACCTAAGAGGCCAAGTATAGTCCTCAGGGAATCATGTTCTTTAATTTTTCTAGTTATCAATTAACTCTTTTAGTTTTATCTACGGGTCCCAACTTCATGCAATAATTTCTAGAATAAAAGAAAGCAATAAAAGATGCACGGTAATGGTGAATAAATAGGGAGAAAAAGAGGTTCTAGGGTGTTGGCTTGGTGAATGGAATATTTAGGCAATTAATTAACTCGCAGGATGCAATTTATTACACTTTTTTTAGGTCTAAGGTTAGTTAACCCGGGTTTTCCCCTATCAATGTTGACCAACTCTCACAATTAACTCCGTATTCGATCTCACGCAACAAGAATTTAAAAGCAGCATAAGGAGTCCTGTCCCTGACCTCACAAATTTTCCTATCACTCTCGTGCATAGCAAAACTCACGTCTATTTTCCTTGGTCTAATTTTACTACCCTCTCTCTCGAGCAAGATAATAAAAACAACAAACATACATCCAATGGCCAAGTGAATGAAGTGAAATTAAAGCTGGAAAATAGCAGAAAAAGCAATAAATTTTATTTCCACAAGGAAATCAACAAATCCTAATTATCCATTACACCAACACCCTAAAACCTATGAAATTAGCTACTGAAATACATCAATAATAGCATTGGAAATTAGTAAACATATGCATAAACAGAGAAGGGAAAGAAATGGAGCACTCTTGGATGAAATCCATGTCGTTTCCATTGTAGACACGCTTCCTAAGGCGTGGAAACTTGATCCTGAGCACTCCCAAGCTTCTCAAAAGCTCAAGAATATTTGCCCATAGACTTCTCCCCATGATTTCCATCTAAAATCTTCTAAAAAACCGAGCTCCCCAGCCCTAATCAAGAAAATATGACTTTATATTGAACTGCCATAGCGTCTCGACGCTAGGGACAGCATCTCGATGCTGGTCCTAAGTCAACTAATCAAAACACACGTTTTGGGTTGGGTGGTCAAACATCAGTAGCGTCGAGACGCTATGGACAACATCTCGATGCTGCCCATGTGCAGCAAGAGGCAGGTGGGCCCGTGCATTTGGCATAGGAGGCGAGCGCATGCGTGCACGCCGACGGCTGGGGCATACGGATGGGCACTGCTAGGGCGCGCGGATGCTGTTGGGCAAGCGGATGCACCCAGGTTAAGGGCAGGGGCGCGCGCACGTTAGGTGTCTTTGGAGGTTGATTAATAGCATTGAGACACCCATGACAATCATTCAGCACCTTTTTCCGCAGAAATTGGCATTGAGATGCCCATTCATGGCGTCTCAACGCTGCCTCTTGGGTCCGCACTCATTTAGGCCCTATTTCTTCGTTACTTAGCCATTTTTGCTCATCTTGGACCCGTTTTTCACGCCGAATCGACCCAGATCTTTGTTTTCGCCTCAAAATACTCGGTTCCTACAAAATCAACAATAATTACATCAAAGTACACATAAAATTTCACAAAACCTCTATAATATAGGCACTAAAATAACACTTTTTAGAGTGCTATCAAGGTGTTAGACTAATTTATTTATGCCCAATGCTTTTAGTTGCTTGATCATCAACTAAATTGATTTATGGTTTTTTACTTGCTAGAATTAGGAGTTCTAAACTAGATAAAATTTACCCAACTAAATTCGCTTATGCATGAAAGTGATTGGTGAATGTTAGAGGTCGTTTGAGGAAAGTAATTAATGCCTAACTATTTTTAACCAATTTGAGCATTAGGTTTATTATAGGATTAAGTGTGAGGGTTGGTTGTGCTAGAAATAGGAAAAGAGACTTCGAGACTTATGAATTTGTTAATAAATAGATCCTTGAGTTTTGTATCCATTTGATGTGATCCGTTAGTGAAGTCGACCCCCTATAACTCCCATGACCTCGAATTTCATCCCTTAATTGTTTTCAAGCTTATTTTGATTTCTTTATTTCATTACGTCACCTCAAGTTTCGTTTTTCCTAAATAAAATCGAACAAGTTTTGCTAGATAACTAAAATAATTAATTAACCAATCTCTAGAGGACGGTACTCGATCTCACGACCATTTTATTATACTATGATTGACTTGTGCGCTTGCGGTGACGCATGGTCGAGTGTGATCAAGTTTTTGACGTCGTTGTCAGGGATCGGCATAATTAGTACTTTTATTACTGAGGGAATTTTACTTTATTTTTTTCTTTGATTTTTAGTGCATGCAGAGAAGTAGAATGGCTAATCTTGTTCTATTTGACCCTACAATTGAAAGAAATTTTAGAAGATGCCTGAGAGAGAACAGGATCGAACCCAATACGATGGTTGAGCAACAAGGGGACCAAAGGGTGTTTAGAGACTACTTTCAGTATATAGTCCCCACAGCTCAACTTGGGATCACCCATGCATCGATTGATGTACATAATTTTGAGCTTAAACCAGAACTCATCTAGATGGCTAGGGAGAACCCATTTAGAGGAAATTATTCTGAAGATCCTAACAAGCACATTCGTTCATTCATTGAAATCTGAAGTACGATAAAGATCCAAGAAGTTGCTGCTAATTCTATTAGATTAAAAACTTTTCCTTTCTCTGTGCAGGATAAGGATAAAGATTAGCTCGAGACCATCCCATCAAAGAGCATTACTACAGGGGACAAACTAGCTCAGGCCTTTCTGAATAAATTCTTTCCACCTGCCAAGATCCAAAAGTTGAGGACAAAGATAACGACGTTTCAATAGAATGATGGAGAGCAGTTGTTCAAGTCATGGGAGCTATACAAAGAGCTCCCAAGGAAATGCCATAGCATGGCTTCCTTGATTGGCTGCAGATCCATTTGTTTTACAATGGTTTGTGTAGTAATACTAAATCGATTTTAGATGCAACTGCAGGTGGTTCACTTTTTTCTAAAATAGCTTACGTAGCCCAAACATTGTTGGAGGACATGGCAGCCACAATTTACAACTGGCCATCAAAGAGATCCCATCATAGAGCTGCTGGAATTTATGAGCTAGATGAGGTAACTTCTCTAAAAGCTTAGATTGCAACACTGACTAATGTTTTTAATAATCTTTCCAAACTAGAAAATACTCAGTCCATTGTAGTGATGACAGCCTGCAACTCATATCCAATGGGGGGAGTTCCTGACATGGAGCAAGCTAGCTATATCAATAGGAATTATCGATCCTAAGGAGGCCAACAATATACTCATATGCCTAATCACTACTCCTCAAGTATGCGTAACCAAGAGAATTTTCAGTACTTTAACAATAGGAATGTTTTGCAAGGTCTGCAAGGATATGTATCATCATCCAGTGTGCAGTCTGAAAAGAAATCATCCATGGAAGACTTGCTCATGGCGTTCATCACTGAGTCACAAAATAGGACAAATAAGTTGGAAGAGATAGTAAGCACCCACGATAAGTCTATGAAGAATATAGAGGTTTAGGTGAGCCAAATTGCCAGCATCCTCAACTCCATGCAGAAGGGTAAGTTCCCAAACGAAACCGAGGTGAATCCTGAGAAACATTGAAAAGCATCATGTTGAGGAGTGGCAAGTCATTGGTGGAGTCTAAAAAGAAGGAATTTGCAAATGAAACTGGAGGAAAAGTGCAAGAGAATGCTGATGCTTAGAAGAAGAAGAAAGAAGAAGAGATTAAAGCTAAGGAGAGAAAGAAAGAGAAGTCTGCACCATCGAATTCAAGGAAGTGTTTTGACTCTTTCCTTGTTAATTATAATACCTTCCCTAGCCTCAACGTTTTTTATAATCAAAACTTAAATGACCAATTTTCTAAATTCTTAAAAAATTTTATGATACTGGATATTAATATCCCCTTCGCTGATGAGCTTGAGCAGATGCCAAACTATGTAAAGTTCATGAAGGAGACTCTTTCCAAGAAAAAGAAATTTGAAAAATTTGAGAGGGTAATCTTGACAGACAAATGAGTCCAATTCTCCAGAGGAAGCTACAACAAAAACTAAAAGACCTAGGAGTTTTCCTTACACTATTCGTAGCTTAGAAATAGACCGTGCTTTAATTAATTTGGGTACCTCTATTAATCTCATGCCTTTGTCTGTATATAGGAAATTGAACTGAAGTCTAACCCACGACTATATCTCTACAATTGGCCGATCGATCGATCACATATCCATGGGGCATTGTAGAGGACGTACTAGTCAAGGTTTGTAAGTTTATCCTTTTTGCAGACTTCGTAGTGTTGGATATAGAGGAAGATGCAAAGATGCCCATTCTAGGACGACCTTTTTAGCCATCGGGAGGGCCCTCATTGACGTCCAACAAGGTAGACTTAATTTGAGAGTTGACGACAATGAGGTAAGTTTCGACATCTATAAATCATCGAAGAGTGTCGATAAGTTAAATGTTTGCCATATAGTAGATGTTGTTGATGATCCCACCCCTACTTCTAAATTTGAAAACTTGAATGTTTCTACTGAGCATATTGGGAAAAGCATGTTGAATCCCATTTGTGATAGTTTAAGTCTCGTGAATAATTATATTGTTTGTACTTTTGAGAAATTAACAAGTAAGCATGATAGTAAAGATATTCATAAACCTTCGTTCTCATTGCATGCTGATAGATAATAAATTAAGCTAGGTATGGTTAAGACTAGTACAAATCATGCAAAGATGACAGAGCCTTTCTCACCATGCAAACGGTCATGGTCTACAAGGCACATGTGCACTGGTTCCAAGGACGGTGAAAACTAGGATGGTCGAGCCCATTTGTGGAAAGAAAGGTACTTTCTTGAGGTACCATAGAGTTGCTCTCCAGTTATGGATCAAAGCTTAAGGTAAAACGTGAAAAGGTGAAGCAATACCACCCTGAAGATGAGCTGACGTGGAGGAGCCTACGTGATGAATGTCACGTTTAGCTAGAGACGTTAAAACAAGCGTTTCATGGGAGGCAACCCATGCACTTTCTTTATGTTCTATTATTTGATTAAGTTCATTTTTTTTTATGTTACTTTGCATTGTAATGTCGAGATTGTCTCCATTTATTTTCAAGAACCCATCATAGTAAGTTCGTACTCGTCCATATGGTTGTCGAATTCGTGGACCACCTCATTTCCAGGTCAGTAGTATTTACTCTCTGACTATGTTGTCTCCTTTTTTATACATTGAGGACAATGTATATTTCTAAGTTTGGGGTGGGTGTACAAAGTACGTTGACTTGCATGTTGTTTTGAAATGATTGAGTTATTTGAGTTTGCATGCTAATTTGGAAACCTAAATTTAAAATTTTTCTTGAATAAATCGTGGAGTTGTGAATTGTATGATGAATGTTGTGGAGCTCCTCTATACATGTTGTTGATGAGGATGGTTGATGATGTGTTCTGATTGAAGTATTGTCTGTAATTGTGGAAATGGGATAACATAATTCAAAGTTGGGTTATTTTAAATCCTTCTTGGAATTTCTTATATTTGAGCACATAGTCCTCATGTTCAGGGTTTTGAAGGCTTAAAAGTATTTTTTCAGAACATTCATTGAGATGTTCTTGGAAGGTCGTATTATGAATTAAATGAGTTCAATGATTATCTATAGTGTGTGAGCTGTAAAGAAATATCTAGAGAGGACTTCTTCTTTCTTTGAGCATTAGTAATCTGTTGCGATCACTGAACATGTGGAAAAAAAGTGAGTAAGCTTAGGCACCTTGATGGATGTATTACTCATAGTTTGGGTAAGCAAAAATGAAGATCTTGAAATGAACTTGTCTCCTAAAGAAAAAAAAAAAGAAGAGAAAAGTGAAAAAAGAAGATAGAATAAGAACTCTCTTAGTTGTGGGGACTAAAACGAGTAGGGCTTGCACACACACACATACACATAAAGGATGAAAAGAATTGACATAGAAATCTCTCAATGATAATCTATTTGAAAGTTTCCATAATCATATTTATATTTCTTTTAGAGCATTGAGATTGGAGTCATGTGCGTGCATGCTTGAGTTTTCTTTCTATGTGTGTTTGTGTATGAAGGGTGTATCAACATACATGCATAGCGGAATAAGGATCAACACACTCTAATTAGCTCAATTTAATTAAGGAAAATCATGCTTAAGAGGAGGAAAACAGAGTTTTAGTGTACTAACCTC
>JAOANK020750692.1:0-10985 GCA_026257165.2 Telfairia occidentalis | reverse complement strand
TTTTCCTTAATTAAATTGAGCTAATTAGAGTGTTTTGATCCTTATTCCGCTGCACATGTATGATGATACACCCTACACAATTATCTTACCTACATTGATGTTGAGGCTGCGCATTATGGCAAAAATAAGAGGATTCAATCTTTCTTAATTGTGGAGTCCTAGGTGATTGGAAGCAATCTGGTCTTCAAGAACGATAGGCATACATTGGCCTCCATCTTTAAAACGGTTGATTAAAAGGTATGTGCACCGATGGAAGATACTTGACATTGAGCTCTGTCAATACCGACCACCCTGATGGCTACATTCAGTTGTTCTTGAGACGGCACGATGATAATTTCATTATAAACTACATGTAGAAAGTCCTGCAGATGATATATACTATCGATAACACCTGGAGAGAAATCAACAAGAACACCTTATACAATGGTCTCAAACTCATCGTTCTCATCCAAATTTGCATAAAATTCGCAAATAATCCTGACAATCGCATCTTCAGGTTTCGTGCAATAGTTTTTCCATGAGTGGTTAATGATGCCTGTAGAGATGAGTCTTGGAAGATCTAGGATCAAGAAATCTACATTTAAGTAAAAAGTCCCTTTTCTTAAAATTTTGATATCTTTAACGTGTGGCCTCATTGATCAAGCACTCCAGAATTGTCTCATGCATAGGCTCCTTCTCTTTTTGTTTTGCTCTTTTGACAGCGGGGTTTCGACTTCATGTACTTCCAGAAGTGTCAGCTTCTTCTTTTTCTTGGATTTCTTATTCTTCTTTGGTGTACTAGGAGATGGTTCAGTGGGCGTTTCTTCGATGGGGTCTTCTGTCGCCACTTCATCTTTGACTTTTGGTTCCGTCAATTGCATTTCCTCTACAGTGGGTAGTACGACATCTTCCTCCTCGTCAAGTTGGGCCTCTGGTTCTACCTTCGAGTGTGCGTCTGGTTCGGCAATAGGTGCGGAAGGTTCGCCTTCTTGATCAGTTGCTTGGACCGCAATCAACACTTTGTCAAAAAATGGGTTAAACTTTGACTGAAGAGAGAGGTGTTGCATCTTTCTTACCTTTTTTCATATTTTCTTTCTTCGATTGAGGGGGTGGGTGAACCTGTTCTCCCACTTGAGAAGATACGAGAACATCGAGTAAGAGGTCTGTATTGAAGTCTCGTAGATTCTTAGTTCTGGTCTTGGGAGATATTATTTTTACTCTCTCAAGGGTTTCTGTGCAGAAGAAAGAAACAAGGTAATTTAGGGTAAAAGATGAAGAAGAAGATGAAGTTAACAAATATAAATAGGAATAATGCACCAGGGTAAATCAGTAATTTATGCGAGATTATTTTAAAAATTCATTAATTAATCCCCATGCAAAATCATATTTCTTGGAATAAAAATAACCAAAAGTATCTTTTCTGATTTTACTGCCCTGTCAAAATTTACGATTCCTACAAAAGAGACGTTAGATCATTAATTAGGACAGACAAAGATAATATATTTGTTTGTCAATAAAAATATCTACTCTCTCTCCCCAATATCAATACTAGCTCAAATTTCGCTAATCCCCGTTTTTCCTTTAACATAATTATCTGCAAAATATAAATTGGGATTTTAATAAGAGATAATTACAAAAAATTAAAAGTGAAATTGAATTTTAATGTATTGTTTTTGAACTTGAATATTGCGCTAATAAAATCCTTAATTCAAATTTAATTTTCAAATTCAAATGGAAATTTCTTTTCAAATTCACAAAGATACGAAATAAAATAAATCCAAATCCTACGAAATCAAATCTAACCTAAGAAATATAAATCAACTTCAAATTAAAAATATTTTAATGAGAATGTTTCTAAAATAAAATAAACGGAAAAATTCAAAAATAGAAAGGGGAGCAAAAATAATTTATCGTTATGCTCAGATATTGCTCCCACAATCTTCCAACTCTGTCAATTTTGTAGCAACTGGAGAGAAGGACTTTTCCACAGAAAGTTCTTTCCCCAATAATGTTTGATTCTTTGTCTATTGATATTCAAGTTTCTCCCATTTTTTTCATCTCTCAACATGACAGCTCCATGTGGGAATACTTCCAAAATAGTGAAAGGTCCTGACCAATGAGACTTCAATTTTCTAAGAAAAAGCTTAAGTCTTGAGATGTACAACAATACTTGTTTCCCTTTCTCAAAATGCTTTGGAATCAATTTCCCATCATGCCATACTTTAGTCTTCTTATTGTAGAGTTTTGCATTCTCGTAGGAAATGATGATGCTCTTTCAATTCATGTAACTGTAAAAATCTCAATGCTTCAGCCACTATGGTGTCAGAATTCAAATTCTTCAGAGCCCAAAAAGCCTTATGCTCTAATTTCATAGGCAAATAACATGCCCTGCCTAGACTAACCTATAAGGAGACATTCCTAAAGGTGTCTTAAATACAGTTCTAGGAGCCCAAAGAGCTTCTAGTAATCTAAGGGACCAATCTTTCTTAGTTGCACTAACAACCCTCTCTAGGATTCCCTTAATCTCCCATTAGAAACCTCAGCTTGACCATTAGCTTGTTGGTGATAAGGTGTGGACACTTTGTGCTTAATACCATAGATTGTGATCTTATTGATTAAATAAGATCCCTCGTAACTTATTATAGTACATGAAGTTCCAAAACAAGTAAAGATATTCTTTTGAAGAAATTTTGAAACTGTTTTAGCATCATTTTGAGCACAAGCTATTGCTTTTACCCATTTTGACACATAGCCAACAACTAGCAAAATTTAAAAGTTGTCGTTTGATGGGGGAAAAGGTCACATAAAATCAATCTTTCATACGTCCAATAGCTCTATTTCCAAAATAAACGTCAGTGGCATCTCATCCTTGACTCCTAAATTTCCCTTCCTTTGGCACTTATCACATGTCTTGCTAAATGTGTTAGCATCTTTGAACATTAATGGCCAAAAGTAACATGATTGCAATGCTTTAGCTGCGATTTGTTGCCCTCCAAAATGTCCTCCGTAGGGTGTTGTATGCCAATGTTCCAGTATAGTTGGAACTTTTGACTAAGAAACGCACCTTTGTACTATCCCATTAGCATACTATTTGTACAAAAATAGATCATCCTAGAAATAGAAGCGCACATCATGAAGAAATTTCTTTAGTTGTTGCTTCGTCAATTTTGGAGATTATAAACTTGCGGCTAAATAGTTGGCAATATCTACAAACCATGGTGTTTCAACATTTGTGATTTGAGCTACTATAAACAACTACTCATCTGAAAAACAATATCGAATCTCTGGTTAATAGAACATTTCTTTTGTTTGATCAACTCTTGATAGATGATCTACAACATAGTTCTTTGAACCTTTCTTGTCTTTAATCTCCAGGTCAAACTCTTGTAGTAGAAGCCCATGTGATAAGTCTTAGCTTTGCATCCTACTTCGCCAATAGATAGTGAATTATTGCATGATCTATAAAAACAGTAACTTTAGAACCTACCAGATATGATCTAAACTTTTCAAAAGAAAAAACTACTGCTAAAAGCTCCTTCTCTATAGTTGTGTAATTCAATTGCACTTCATTTAATGTTTTGTTGGAGTAATATATTGGGTGAATCATCTTGACATGCTTCTGTCCCAACATTGCTCCAACAGCATAATCGCTTGCATCACACATCAACTGAAAGGGGTAAACTCTAATTTGATGATGAAATGATTGGAGCAATGATCAATGTTTTCTTCAACACCTGAAAAACTTTTAAACAATCTGCATCAACCTCAAAAGATCTAATAGCTTCTAATAACCCAAAAAAAGATTTAGAGATTTTATAAAAATTCTTGATGAACCTTTGATAAAAACTAACATGGCCAAGGAAACTCTTAATTCCCTTAACATAATTTGGTGGTTCCATCTTCTAAATGATTTCAATCTTGGTTCTATCCACTTCTATTCCTTTTTCAGAAATCTTATGGCCTAGAACAATACCTTCCTTCACCATGAAATGACATTTTTTCCAATTAAAAACTAAATTTTTCTCTTCACATCTTCTTAAAACTTTACATAAATTTTCTAAACAAGTGGTAAATGAATTCCCAAAGACTGAGAAATCGTCCATAAACACTGCCATAATCACTTCAACCATATCAAAGAATATAGCCATCATACACAACTGGAAAGTTGCTTGGGCATTTCAGAGACCAAAGAGCATACTTCTAAATGCAAATGTATAGTAGGGATAAGTAAAAGTGGTTTTCTCTTGATAATCAGGGACTATACTGACCTACGAGCCTATCCAACATTTGGTCAATAAAAGGTAAATGGAAGTAATCCTTATGCGCAGCTGTGTTAAGCTTCTTGTAATCCATACACACCCTCCAACCAGTCACTGTCCTAGAAAGAATAAGTTCGTTGGCTTCATTCATGATCACTGTCATTTCTTCTTTCTTGGGCACATGAAGAATAAGACTTACCCAATTACTGTCTGCAATAGGATAAATGGTTCCAGCGTCTAACCATTTGATGACTTTTTTCTTCACAACTTCTTTCATGGCTGATTCAGCCTTCTTTGTTGCTCTACAGATTTAAAATTTCCATCTTCCAAATTAATCTTATGCATATAAAACGATGGGTTCATACCTCGAATGTCTGTTGGTGTCTAGCCAATTGCCTTCTTGTATTTCTTTAGCAATTGAATTAATCAATCTTCATCATTTGGCCATAAATTTGCTACAGTAATGGTTGGCAATGTTTCCTTCTCATCAAGATAAGCATACTTCAAATGTGATGGCAATGGTTTCAACTCTAAGTGTGGAGGTTCTTCAATAGATGGCTTCATGGGTGGAGATTTCCTGTCATTCAAATCAAGAGTTTCAAAATTTTCTTATAATATGAAATCTCACATACCTCTACATTTGCTGCCTAAAAGCATTTCTCTCACAATTTGCATCCAAGGATACAGTATCCTCAAACTGCTAAATGTGTTTTTCTTGCAATTTTGTTTTGAATACATTTTCCACACATTCCTCTAGTAATTGAATTGCTGAATATTCTTCAACATCTGTTGGATATCTCATGGCATCAGACACACTAAACTTCACCTCTTAGGCATGAACTTTCATGGTCAACTCTCCTTTTTTAACATCGTTCATTGTCCTTCTTGTGGCTAGGAAAGGTCTTCCGAAGATTATAGGCATCTCCTTATCAATTTCATAGTCCAAAATAATGAAATCAGCTGGGAATATGAACTTGTCAACCGGCACCAGAATATCTTCAATCTTACATTTAGGAAATGCAATTTACCTGTCAGCCAGTTGAAGTGTGACAAGGATAGGTCTTGCTTGTCAAACTCCTAATTTCTTATAGATGGATAATGGCATGAGATTGATACAAGCTCCAAGATCACATAATGCTTCATCCCTATCTCATGTTGTTTCTTCAATTCTTACCTTGCTACTCACGCTCTCTTTCTGATCACCAGAATTCTGAGTCACACTCTTTTACTTTGGCAAAGAATTCGTTCCAGCCAAGAGCTTTCCACTTTTGAGTTCCACTGCCTGTACTTACTCTTTACCTTCCTAACTATGATTTTCAGTATCTACAGGCAATTGTCCTTGAGGTTGAGTCTAACTCACTCGCCAATTGTCCAATCTGAATCTTTAAATTCATCAATGAAGCTTGTTGGCTTTTAGTCAGGTACATCTTCATCAGATTTTCCAACGAATTGCTAGAATTTTGCTAGGGCAGCTGTCTATTCTGCTGTGGCACAAATTGTTGATTTTGCTGCCCAAATCTAGGTGGATAATTTCTCTTCTGCTGCGCTGGAGACTCATGATAATTTCCTTCTTGATTCTCGAAGAAATTAGGATGATTTCTCCACCTAGGATTATAAGTGTTGGAATGCAGATTATTTTTACCTATATAACAAACTGATATTAGATTACTGGGGCAAAATTCATAAGTATGTCCTTCTCCAAAGAAAACACATGATTCCATTGTAACTTGATTCATAGTAGTGTTCTACTGTGTGACATTCACTAAAGGTAGAGTTTTGATCATGCCTCTTCTTGTGGTCTTCTTCCATGATTGGTTCTTGAATCATACCATTGACAACTATTAGTTGATATCCTTTCGAAGATTTCATATGCTTCATTATAAGTTCTTGATAGTAAAGCACATTTTCTGAAGAATCTACCGTGCTCTGTGTTGCAGAATTTAAACCATTGTAAAATGTCTTCAATTGAACATAGTAAGACAAACCATGATGAGGACACTTTCTAAGGAGAATACATCCATATACTGCATGGAAGATACAATTCCCAAGCATCTTTATACCATTCATATACTGCATAGTAAGACAAACCATCTTTATACCATTCCCAAGCATCACTAAAGGGTTCATCCATATACTGCATGGAAGATACAATTTCTGCTCTTAACTTGGCATTACTAGTAGGTGGAAAATACTTAGTTAAAAATCTTTCTCCCAATTCATTTTAGGTGCTAATGGATCCTAGAGCAAATGTTGTTAACCATGCTTTTGCTCCATCCCTTAATGAATGCAGAAACAAAGATAAACGAATGGTATTCATAGAAACTCCCTGAATCATGAACGAGTCACTCACTCCTAAGAAATTCTTCAGGTGTAAGTGTAGATCTTCTGTAGGTAAGCCATGAAATTGACCTACTGTCTACAACATCTAAAACATCACAGCTTCATTTCAAAATCTGCTACCTGAATATTTGGTCTAACTATGCTTAGATTTAATTCATCAAACATAAGAACTGCATAGTCTCTAATGGCTCTCTATCTATCATTGGCTAAAATAATGGGATTTTCAACCTAATCCACGACTCTAATTTTTTGTTGTATAGCTACACCAGGTAATGGAACTACTCGTCTATTCATTGTTGATTTTCTTGCTCTGTAGGTCTTCTAAGAAGTATAAGATGTTGCTCCATTGGATTTACTCAATTTCTTAATTCTCTCATTATTCTCCGCAAGGTCCTTTCGATTTCTGGATCAAATTCAACTTCCAAATCAAAATTAGTATTCATACACCAAGCGTTGCAATCACACATAAATTGAATCAGTCTAAATAAGGCTCCAATTCACTACAAAAATCAAACTAAAAAATAATCAAAATTCAAACTAATCCCCGACAATGGCGCAAAACATTGTTGCGTGTGTGCAATGATTGATAAAGTCACACAAAGTGATGTGAAAGTGTACAAAGTTTGCAGCAAGTAATAAGTATTTACATCATCTCTAGTAGGATCAATGGTAGATTTTGAACTATCTTGACTTAACCTCTGAGTGAAATCAAAAAACAACAAAAGACAATTGTTTTGTGAATTTTGTAATTAATGTTGGACGAAATTAAATGACAGAATCAACAGAATGCTTTTGCGATTGAAACGATGAGAATGAATGGTTTCGGATTAAGGTAACATGTTATTTTCTAGAAGCAGAATGCTGAAGCAAAAGAATTGCAGAATCGATTCACACAACAATAGCCTCAAAATCCTCTAATATCTTCCGAGTATCTTAAGTTAATTTCTATTAACCTATATGAGTTAAACATGTTGCTTTTGTGCATTATGTGAGTGATTATCCATAACCTCCGCACTTAGTCAGTACTAACCTAGTCTAGAGGCTAATGTGTTTTAAAAGCAATCTACTCCTCGTATTTTCTCCCAAAACATAGAGAAGCTATTTATGCGTGTTGGTCAAGCAGACATAAACATTAAACAATACGACACACTTCTAAAACAATTCAATCTGCAACTTTACTTTAATTCCTAAATCATCATCTCCTTTAATCCTCGCCAAAAGGTGAATAGTTCATGCTAAGATAAATAAAAGACAGTAACGAATAATCATAAATGGTAAATGAGTTCATGGTGAAGTAAAATCGAAAAGAGTTGTAGAAATCAGTTGTTCCACGAATTCGGTAGACAGAATCAATTATTCTACTTCAGCCTTCATGAAGTTTTCTATCTTCTACAAGCTCTTCTGCATGGGAATTCAAGATCAACAGTAATGGTAAAAGCGACTTTGCGAAAAAAGACTTGAAAATTCTAAAAATTCTCTAAAAAAAATTGAACTAGTTGAACTCCTCTAATTGACAGCCTCATCTTCTATTTATAGACTTTTTGTCGTGATTAAGAAACCTATTAGGTTAAATCACCCACATGGCTCACATCCAACGATTGATTAATTCTTCGGAAGAAACATTTGTTTCTATATTTGAACTTTCGTTATCTTTGCACGGATCCTCTGTGTCTTTTTTGCTCCTGAATTGCTCGATCAATAATTTTGCTAAAAAATGCTCAATCATTTATCAGCAAAGTAAAATATTCAGAATTAGTAGTAATTAACCTTAAATTCTTTCTATTTCATTCAAACTCTGCATAAATAAAATGATGCAACAATATGAACGTCTCAAAAGTCCTATATGCAAAACAAAGATAATTCAAGCAATTATTTCATAATTTAAAGACAGTTTACTTCAATAAAGAGATGAAATCAAGCCTAAAAGACTCCTAAATAACTCTCCTTTGGAGAGTTATCAAAAGGGTACAATTACCACTCATAACTACTTGGAAAGAACTCAAAGAGTGTACGAGAAGGAGATTTTTTCCTAAAACTTCTCAAGAGATAATTCACAAAGACTCCAACGATTGCAACAACGTACCAAAAACATAGAAGACTACTACAAAGAGATGGAGACCTTGTTAAACCACCTTAATGTAAAGGAGGATAAGGAGGCAACCATGGCACGTTTCCTTGATGGTCTAAATGAAGATGTGGCAAACAAGCTAGATCTCCAATTCTATCCAGATTTAGAAGAAATGTTACTCTTAGCCGTCAAGATTAAGAAGCAAAACAAAAGAAGGGAAGCAAGGTACAAGTCTCACTCTAAACATCACACTAATAGCACTTGGAAGAGAGATTCAAAACCTAGTAAGGCTAAATCATCCATGAACAAGTATGTGAGTGAAAAACAAAAATAAAAGGGAGTGCCCCAACCAAAGGGTGATGATCATAAGAGAGGGGAAAGGGTTTTCGGGTGAGAAAGTTGAGAGTGAGAATGAGGGGGAAGAACATCTAGGGAGCCATTCTAGTAATGAGGAAGATATGGAGGACCCTCATTGCCTAACCCTAGTAACTAGGAGAGCACTTAGCCCCGTAGCCAAGGAAGATAAACTAGAGGACCAACGAGACAACCTATTTTACTCTAGATGTTTAGTCAAGAACACTCCATGTAGCCTAGTTACAGACAATGGAAGTTTCACTAATGTAGTGAGCACAAGACTTTTGTCTCAGTTAGGATTAAGAACCACACTCCATCCTAAATCCTATAGGTTGCAATGGCTAAATGACAATGCCGACATCAAGGTAAGTAGGTAAGCATTTGTTTCTTTAGCTATTGGCAAATATAAGGATGAAATTCTTTGTGATGTTGTGCCTATGCTAGCGGGGGACTTGCTTTTAGGGAGACCTTGACAATTTGACAAAAGGGTGATGTATGATGGATACCTTAATCGGTATACCTTCACTCATAAAGGTAAGAAAACTACCTTGCTTCCTTTATCTCTCAAAGAGGTGCGAGTTGATCAAACTGAAACTTGAAAAGAGGAAGTTGGAAGCGAGGACAAGGAAGAAAAGAAGGGAGACTACAAAGAGGAGCACAACAACAAAAGTAAAAATTTGCTTGCAAAAGCTCATGAGGTACGTAGAGCTTTATTTTCTCAAAAGGCTTTACTTATGTTGATGTGCAAGGGGCCATGTTTTCTCACTAATAATTTTGAACCTACTTTGCCTAGGGAGTTTGTTGAACTTTTAGAGGAATTTGTGGACATCTTTCCCAAGGAACTTCCCATGGAACTCCCGCCATTAAGAGGGACTGAACACAAGATCAATTTCATTCTCAGGGCTCTCATCCCTAATCGACTAGCATATCGAACTAACCCCTAGGAAGCAGAGGAAATTCAAAGGGAAGTGAATGAACTCTTTGCCCTCAGGTATGTAAGGGAGAGCCTTAGTCTGTGTAGTATTCCAGTACTTTTAGTGCCTAAGAAAGATAGGAAATGGAGAATGCATATGGATTTTCGTGTCATTAACAAGATAACAATCAAATATAGACATCCCATTCCTAGGCTAGATGACATGTTAGATGAGCTTCATGGATGTTGTTTGTTGACAAAAATAGATTTGAAATATGGTTACCACCAAATTAGAATGCATATAGGGAATGAGTGAAAAACCGCTTTCAAAACTAAGTTTGGTTTGTATGAATGGCTAGTTATGCCTTTTGGTTTATCTAATGCACCAGCACATTCATGTGTATAATGAATCATGTTCTTAGGTAGTTCTTTGAAAATTTTGTGGTGGTGTACTTTGATGGCATACTTGTTTGCTAAAAATCATTTTAAGAACATGTGGAACATGTAAAAAGTGTATTAGAGACTTTAAGAACCAAAAATTCTTTATGCTAACCTCCAAAAGTGTTGTTTTTGTTTCGAGAAAGTTAAATTCTTAAGCTTTGTCATTTCAAGCAAAGGTGTGGAGGTTGATAAAGAGAAGATTAGAGATCCATCAAGGAGTGGCCTACACCTCAAAGTGTAGGTGAGGTAAGAAGTCTTCATGGTTTAGCCAGTTTTTATCATAGGTTTATTAAAGGCTTTAGCACTCTTGCTTCCACTTTAAATGAGTTGGTTAAAGGGAGAGGGACAAGAGCAAGCTTTCACCATTTTGAAGGAAAGTTTATGTCATGCCACGAACTACCACTAGCAACATTATTTATGGTCAAAAGAATTTGTTATTCGTACGGATCATGAAAGTTTGAAATATTTAAAGGGCCAAGATAAGCTAAATTGCAGGCATGCTAAGTGGTTAGTGTTGGGTTTTTATGTCCTAAAACTCATGGCAAACATTGTAAACATATTTTATAATCAATAAAGTAGTTATTGAAGGTATTCAGTAAAGTTGTTATTGAATTAAGTATAAATCTATAAA